>JAPQRP010050136.1:0-11156 GCA_037367295.1 Apogon hyalosoma
CACCTTCACTTTTTTCTGCTGTTCCAATGACAGGTCCACTTGGCCTTATGTTTTGGGTCACTGTCATGTTGGAACATCCAAGACCGTCCCATGTGCGTTCAGTCAGGGTATGTAAACTTATGAGCACAACTGTAAATACTGTCAAATGAGTTTATTCTAATTTGGTTTAGACCTGTTTTGTTCATTGTTGTGGCTTGAAGTTTAAGGACAGGAGCGAGTATCTAAAACGCTAATATGTTAAGTTACTTGATGATGAGAATGGGGGTGGGATTAAATGCATTTTTCTTCTTCCCACTCCTTTTCGAGTATAATTGAATGATTTTGGAAACATTTTTTTGACTTGCACGTATTCTGTAAATGCTCAAAATAAACAAATAAATGAAATGAGTTTGAGAGACTTGAATGATTTTTCATTAATGTTTAATGATATTAAGGTTGGTCTTGAATTTATCTTGGCCTGTCAGCCTCTTAAAAATTAAAAAATTCAAGATCTGACAGCTTCAATATAAACACCACATAGACTTCAAATCTGAGTCTAACAGATGTAGAACATGTGTTAATTACTGTCAGATCCTGAGTGGCCTGGTGTTAATGATGCAAATGCACATTCAGCTGCTGTGTGTTACTGCACCAAACACAACATCAGTGGCTTCTGTCAAATCCGGATATTTTCCAGATTTTTAGATTCATCCATTAATTGATCATGTTTTACATCTATGTTAATCAAATCAATAGTAGCACTTGGTTTGGCTGATACAAGGGAGAGTCAAAAAGTTCTCAGGGGAGCAGTGTGTCACTGGGGATGAAACTTGGATCCACCAGTTTGACGCAGAGAGCAAAATTCAATCAAGCATTCAAAAGGAGCAGCTCTTAAATAAGGACCTAAAATTAAGTTTATCTTTTTTTTAGATTTGTCAGAACTGTTTGACTCTTCCTCATGTTTTAGTAGAATGTGTCAAAGATCTAAAATACTACAGTAGCAAAATAAAAACAATTAAATAAAAAAGCACGATTTGTTGGTTTTGGATTATGATCATGTGTGGTGCATTTTTGCACATTCAACACATGCAATTCAATGTCTTTTCTTGTTGCTTTTTTCAGCAGATTCCATGTATTTGTAAATGTAAAGTAAAGTCCCATACACTAGAAAATCAGACACAAAAAAGGAGTAAACTGAGGTGCTAGAACATCATTAAAGCCAAATCATTTGTGGCTAAATTTTCAAAGTTCTGCAGATAATGGACATAAATACAGCACAATTCAATGCACTACTAACAGGCGCATTCCAATGTAGATTTGACCTGTTGATTTTACAAAGACTTTTTTTGTCTTGGTCGTGAGAAAATACACTAATATTTTCCCCAAGACCTCACAGTACATCTGGATGCTTCTATGAAACTGGTCCTAAAAACAGGATATGGGGGCTAAAAATTCAAACCGGATATAGATTAATGTTATAAAGCAAGTTTGGAAGCACTTTGGGTCTATTTTAAAAATAAATATTTACTGAGATAAAGGAGAAACTATTTTTCACATAAAACACATTTTTATATTTTTTCAAATTATTTTTTATACAAAAATCTGCATGTAGCACGGTAAAAAGGGCATTACGCACTACTGTTTTTAATATCTTTTTATCCTCTCACAGGTACATTTTGGGAATCAAAGTAAATATGCAAGGCAGAGTGTTTCACAAAAATGACCGCTGTTATAAAATCACTGGCAATTTATTTGTGTGTTAATGGGCAAGTTCCTCATGTGGACACGATGGGTTACACGCAAAACCTGGAATGAGACTGCCGATTCATGAAAAACCCGCATGTCTGGATTAGAAAAACCAGTAGGATCCTCAAATTTAACACAGTGTCTTTATTTATAGCAGTATATAAGACCATTTCAAGCCATGTTTCAGATCAAATGCACTGACACGTTGGTAGCTTATCATGTCCCAATTTTGGTCCTATTTTTGGCCCCAATATTTCATTAAAAAATCATTAATTTTGGGATGGCTCAGAGCAAGAGTATCTTTTTTTTTTTTTTTTTATCTGAGGTCATCATTAGGTACATCCTGGGGAAAAGATATGTCTAAATGTCTCTTTTATTATTGGGTCTAAAAAGCTGGAAAAGTGCCCGACACCAAAATGAACCCAGTTTCGTTGGAGCACCCATCTACAGAAAACCCCTGTTGTCAATGTAAATGGACTTCTAACTTCCTCAGATTTGGAAAGACTGAGTGAACAACTGAAAGCAGTCGTGCTATCTGCTTCCAGGCATGAGTTGGTGTTGAAGCACATCTCAGAAAATCCCCCTCCCAAAAAAAAAAAAAAAAAAAAAAAAAAATCCTCCTCCAAAGGGATTAATCCATATATGAATGACCTGAAAGCCATCAGTCTTAAGTCCATAAGTCCAAAGTGTCTAACATCTAAAGGTCACTGACCGTGGAATGAATTTATGGCCAGGAGTGGTGACAAAAAATCCCATAAATGCTGGGTGTCACGGTGCTTGGCCATACCTTGTTATATTGAGTGGTGCACAGGCATACATATGAACTATTCATCACTTGAAATATTAAAATCTATCTAACCAGCGTATGGAATGGAAAGTACTTGTGCTTGTATGTGCAACCATCAGCGGACATACATTTCACAGCTTCAGGGGCCACGCTCATGTTTAGGTGTTTGTTAGCATGACAGAGGTTTATGTCGATGATTTATGTACATATTCATGATTGACGGTCACAAATAATCCCACATTCCCGCAATAAGCATAATAATAGTACATTTCTTCAATTCAATTCATAAGTTGCACATTGATTTGCATTTTGAAAGCGGTTTGTTGTATCTGATGCTGTTTGTTGTTGGGATTATAAATGAACCCACATAGATAAATCATCACCTGGGGTTTCTGGTTGTGTTAGCCATGGTGTAGGTTCACCTGGGACAGAGAGCGGAGTCTGTCTCTGGTGTGGCGTGTTTTTTGCATTATTCTTAATTATTCCTCTGTACAGTACTTTGGTCCGCTGTGGTTGTTTTAAAGTGCTTTACAAATAAAGTTGGATTGATTTGAATAATTCTGCCATTTTGCTAGTGCCTAAATGCTTTTAAATTTTCATTCCTTTGACACTTTTGTATACTTACGATTGTATTACATTGTAAAACTGCAGATCTCAGAGCCCAGGATGACACAAAACCAGACATAATCATTGACTGCAATGGCACCAAAGGAGCGGAAAACAACCCTGATGATGTAAGCGGCACATACATCTGTAGAAGATGAACAGCCCACCAGCCTCTTGCAGTTTTCAGTATCATCAATAGGGTCAAGGATGGGCATTGTGAAGATTGTACGAATGCATGAATTTATTTTGGTTTGTACATCTTTTTGTGCACCCAGTACAATAATCACAATAAACATAAAAACCAAACAAGGAATAGGCTAGAAGCAAAAGCTTATTTTTTTTTTTTGCCTATCCTTTTCACCTAATACACTGCTTACATTAAATTAAATGTGTACAGCATCAAAGCATTCACACCATAAACAGAGAAAAAAAAATCAACAACAACAAAAACATATCTACCATCTCAATTCAATGTTCCTAAATAATTTTAAACTTAAGGCTTTTTTTTTTTTTTTTTTTTTTTACTTTGCCAAAGGAGTGAATAACTTAAATTCATCATCAGGCCCATTGCATGATTTCACACCCACAACCCCAGTCCGTCTAGACTTCACATTTGTCCTCACTTTAGTCCATTCCTAAATATGAAGATCTCTGAAATTATAATTACTCTCTCTTAATTCCAATAATCCTTCCATATACCTATTTGTATCAATACGTTTACTCTCCTTGATCAATACTGCTTATCATTCCTTAGTTTAACAGTATTTTTTATTGTTCTTTTTTATGTTAGGGTTACAGTCAAAATTCTGAACAGAATTATTTGCTTGATTTTCTTATTTATATGACAGAAATATTTATTAGGAAAGTGCAAAAGCATTGATTAAACTAATCATTATCATAGATTGTGTTTTTCTTCAATGATACTTATATGAAACAAATATCACATATCATATGTAACAATTTAGAAGAAAATAGTCTTTTGCTCATCATTTGTAAGAGTATAACTGAATGCAAGTGTCAGTATTTTAACAGTATGGTGGTTTTCTTGCAGTTTCCGCATCTCCAAACCTCCTGATCTGAATCTATGAACGGCAGATCAGATGACGTTCTGATCATTTCACATTCAATTCATGATCTGATCAATAGTGAAACGATCAGCAGGTTACCAGCGTGGCGGTAGCCAGTTATGAGGTCACCTCGGTCATTTTTAAGAGCTAAAAATAAATGTGGATGCTAAATATTCATCCAGATAAAAAAAAAACAGCATTTAAATGTTTCAGAGAAAAAATGTACTGCTTATTCAGTTAAACTGTATTATTGTGTCTTCTGTGCCTGTATTCGTGTGTGTGAGACCAAAAACATGAAAACTCTTGAATAATAAGGGTGATGAATGCAGATAGACACTGCCATGATTATTCGAGAGTGCGTGCATGGAAAGCATTCAGCTCAGTTCAGTTTTTGATTTTTATGCACATGTGCATAATTGGGGAGAGCTGATTAAATCTGTTACTGCTTAGTGATTAAAACACCTTATTCCAAATCATATTCATTTAATGTCCTTACTATGATGCGCAGAAGCTATATGTTACTTTCCAATAGGGGTTTTTCCACGTAGGACCTGGAGACGGTTTGAAACGGCTCACTTTGTGTATCGCTTCTTCTGGTTTACTTGTCAACAGTGGCTGAGGCCACATCGAAGAGTCACTGCTGTGTGAACCAATGTATATCAAATAAACAAAGGCAACTACATGGTTTTCCTTCAAATTTAGTTGAGAAGGGTCATTGCAATTCATTGAGATGAGGAACCGAACTTCAGAATCCAATCAGGAAGGGTTACCAGGGAAACATCAGTGATATTTTGAAGAGAATAAAGAGGTTCAAAGTAAGGAAAACACTCGAGTCCTGCACCGGGTACCTGACGGGTAAGCTGCAAAAACATGCGGGGACAGATTGACAAAAAAAAAAAAAAAAAAAAAAAAATTTTCGCAGGCACGGGCACGGGTAAAATTAAACAAAATGTGGGCAGGTAGCAGGCAAGGAAGTGTAAAAAAAATGAAAGAAGATTCATGGATGAAAATAATTGTCAGGACATTTAATGGATCATCTAACTGGACCGGGGTTGATCCACAGCCGGTTTGTTTTATTATAAAGTGAGCTTCACCTCTGTTTATCTGCCCACAGACGGCACTGAGCAGCACATATTAGAGATGTATTGATGAGTGTGTTTTAGCCAAAAATAAAGCCCTTTAAAGTGAGTTACTGTAGACCAGGGGTCACCAATCCCGGTCCTTGAGGGCCGGTATCCTGCTGTAGACAGTTTGTTTCAGCACGGGTCATTTAAGCTCAGCTTTGCAGGTGCAGGCTGTTTTCCCTACTTTTAACCTATTGATTCCCTTCACAGTTCCGCTGATGTTTCCCAGAAATCCCGGCTGCACAAACGAACTTCCTGATTCTGAAGTTCGGCCCCTTATCTCTATGAATTGCGACGACCCATTTCTTCATCTCAACTAAATCTGAAGGAAAACCATGAAAACTTAAATATAGTTGCCTTTGTTTATTTGATGTACACTGGTTCCCACAGCAGTGACACTTCGATGTGGCCTCAGCCATTGTTGACACGTAAACTAGAAGGAGCGGTACACAAAGTCAGTGGTTTCGAACCGTTTCCAGGTCATGCATGAAAAACCCATACTGATTATTCATGTCATTGGCATACTACATTAAGGAAAATTAAAACAATTTGAGATCAATAATCAGCTTAAAGGTGTTCAGTTTTTTTTTTGTTTTTTTTTTTTAATGTGACCTTATTTCTAGCATGAATTATGATCATTTACTCCCCCAGATCACTCTGGTGTCATTTGGAGCCCTTTCAAAGAGATTGAGATTGATTGAGAGCCTCATATATCCATATAAATGAGAGCGGATGGGGCACCGATGATGCAGCCTCTAAACTGCCGTTTTTAACCCACTATCAGTGCCCAAAATCCCATCACACTTTGGCGGCAGAGTGAGACAGGTCTTGACATAAATAAAAGCACCAATAACTACTAATATTGCATAATGTTGAGTTATTAGTGAACAATTCATATTTATGGGGTTTTTTTACAATATAGACTGGGTTTGATGGTGATGGATTGTTATTAAATAAAATACCCCAAACTATTCCTGTCATTATGCATTTCAGTAAATACATTTAAGTCATTATGGCTCAGATGTTAGACTCTTAACTCCAACAGAACAGTCCGCAAAGGAAACCCCACTTCATCTGGTCCCCCCAGTTAATTTTACCCCTCAATTGTTCCACACTTCTCTACTTTTTTCAATTGATTTCCTACCCCCCCTTTTATTTATTAAATTTATCTAATTCTTTGTTTTTTGTTATTTTTTTGGGTTGTTTTTTTTTTAATCAGTAATTTGCCTGAAAACCAATAACCCCATGTACAACCACAACATTATCCTATCAATACCCTTTATCCGGCTGTTATTATTATTATTATTAATATTATTAATATTATTATTATTATTATTATTATTATTATTATTATTATTATTATTATTTATTATTATTATTATTATTATTATTATTATTATTATTATTATTATTATTGTTGTTATTGTTATTGTTATTGTTGTTGTTGTTGTTTTGTTATTTAGTCATTTATTTTTTGTTCGTTAGGTTTTCTGTTAACATCATCACTGTTATTATCACTGCTGTTTTTGGGGGTAATTATCATTTGTTGTTGTTACCAATTCCTCTGTCTTTCATTTTTTCTCACACATACACATATATGTGTGCACACACACTAATGTATAATGATGAATATGTAATTAGTATCTGATTTTATTTTGTCTTGTTTGTTGTCATGTCTTTCACATGTTTTGTTATTTATTGCATCACTTAATATAAATAAATAAATAAATAACATGGATTTTGTATGCATCGTAAACAGCTCTGTGGTCCAAAATTTGGTACAAATTGCTGTTTTGAGGGATTCTTAAAGGTATAAAATACAAACAATATGTAAGGGCTAAAATGAAGACAAAAAACTTAATAAAACAAGACAAAAGTGAAGCATGAAAGAATAATAAAAACTACCTATCAGAGGAGTCATTAAAAAGCATGTTTGTTTTGTGTGTACATTATGTATTTGCTAAAATCTGGGTCCTGATGAGACGCCACATTTGTTTTTGGGTCTCGAGCTGAAAAAACGTTGGGAATCCCTGTTTTAATCCATAAAGACCCAGTATTACTTTTGTGTCAGTTCCCAAATGAATCTTTCACTCTGTTTAGCCTTTCTCAAGTGATTTATGGTAAATGCATATATAGCGCTTTTCCTCATTTTTCTGGTGCCCAAAGTGCTTTACAAAGCCTCACATTTGCCCATTCATGCACACACTCATACACCAGTAGGCGTACACTGCCAGGTCCTACTGGGAGCAATTTAGGGCTCAATGTCTTGCCCAAGGACACTTCGACATGTGGACAGTCGGAGGCAGGATTCAAACTGCCAACCCTTCGGTCATTGGATGGCCCACTCTACCACAGCCTCCCAATTTATCACTATTTATTATAGCATTATCCTCTATATTTTTCACTGTAAATCTTGTATTTTCATATATTTCATTTCTTATATTTAATTTAGATGGTCATGAAAACTCAGAATTAATTCAAAGGTTATTATATCAAATCAGAGAAAACTGCAGAAAAAGGGAGTTTTTCAGGAAATATATCAATAATTGAACATAAACCCAGTGTGTCCATCCACTGTCATTGATCCAACTCCATGGGTTTTATTGATGAATCAATGTTGTAAAAGATGATGGTGTTTCCATGGTAACTACAGAGCCTCTGAACGTCAAAACGGGTCATATCTGGTGACCACGAAAAGATGACAAATGGCATTTTGCACTCATTATTTACATATATTGACATGATTAGTGGATCAACAGCTATTAAACAGTTTGGATCAGAAGATGGTCTTGGTCGCCAGTGGCTGTTTGGGTCTTTATGGGTTAAATCACCTAGAATTTACAATACCTCACTGCAGGAAATGAAAGTGAATTAAAAGATCATTCAAACTATCCAGATTTTCAAAGCAGAAACTGTGTTCAATTCATCCTGGCAGTATTTATGTGGAACTGAATTCAAGATTGTGTAAAATATTTGGTTTAGCGCAGAGGAAATGTCCTTGTCTGACAATACAAAGACCTCGTCAGAGAATGGGATATTCTTATCTTTGAGTGGAGTGTCCTTGTCAAAACCACTATTCCATAAAACCACATGAATGAATGGGATGCCCCTCTGGATTAATATAGTCCTGTAAAACCTCAGTGCAAATAGTCTGGGGTTGAATGTAAGTCATGCGCAAAGGTTTCGCATTCACTTTTGTAATAATTTGATTAGAATTCCAAGTAATGAAATGCAATAAAACCCGTAAAAATCCTTGTAATTATTTTCCAGGCATGAATGGAGAACTGAGCTTCCATAAAATATGCAAGTATAGTAAATGTTTTAACTCCTCCGTCACTTCCATGTGCTCATTCTGTGCTCTTTCGGCGTCGAATCGCTTCTGATCCGAGTCATCTGTCATGTAAGGACCGCTTCAGACAGAAGACTGAGTGAATGTGAAGCGGGCCTCTGGTGAAACAGGATGGGATGCGGGAGTTTTCTTGAAGGGATTTGTAAGAAGGCAAATTACGTATATGACAGCTGATGTGACTTAAAAATGCCGAGCAAAAAGTCTAATCCTTCAAGGAATCAGTGCGAATAATAAATATCGGGTTGTGGTTTGACAGCATGCAGAATGTGAAATTAAGCTTAATGTGTTCACGATGGCCTCCCCGTGATGATTCATGCCAAAATCCAAAAGCTTGTCTCTATTACAGCCGTATAAAACACCATACAACTCCAATTAATCGGCGGGGCTTTTATTACTTCTGACAATAAAGGTCATCTGATGCGCAACAAAACCAGGCATTTATTCCCTGAGACGACATGATGTATCTGTGACAAGCAGACAACATAAAATTTAACGTGGTATTTTTTGGAGCTCAAACATTTGCCGGAGCTGCCAAAATATGACATTTCCCTTGTGATTATAAGAGACATGCTGCTATTTAAGATTGCATTTAATGGAAGTTTAATGGTACATCATTCTTTACCCCTATCATACTGCAACACACACCACGCAAAAAAACAAAAAACAAATTGTTGCCGACAGGGCGGTTGTCAGAAATAAGCTGGTGGACGTCCGGTGAAGTTAAAGCAAACTGACAACGGGAGGGTAGTGGACGGATGATGCAAAGTACAGTTTGAGAAGGACATTATAAGCTGCAAGAATCTGGTGTGTGCGTTGTATTTCATGGTGAACAAAAACAGTCCCTAACTCTAATTGACCCTAATCTGAAAAAAAAAAAAAACAATATACAAAACTACAGACAAAACATACAGATAAACCTCAACCCTTTACCTTCTGCCATGACTTTTTAAGAGATCAGTGTTATCTACTAAGGGTGGGCGATACTGGGAATTTTGGTATTGATCCGATACCAAGTAAATACAGGGCTAGTATCGGCAATACCAATACTTTTGACTTGAAATGTCATGATCATTGAATCATTTTTTGATTTTACCTTTAGTTAGTTAATTATGATTATGATAAAACACAAAGACAAAGATTTTAGGCAACTAAACATGTTTTTTTTAATTAACTAACTACAATATAAAACTATTTAACAGTATAAAGATAATAAAATAATTCCCCTTTTAAATTTGTGGCAAAGGATCGATCTCACCGTGCTAGTACCGATACTCACCTTGGTATTGTTAATTAGATCAATTCGCTCAGTCCTATTATCTACATCTGTCTGCTAGAGTTTCATACTGTCTTCCACATGTAATTATTTTTGGTAATTTCTTTTATCAGACAGGAGTAGTTTGTTTGTTTACCTGCTTTACTAGTTTCAGCTACTTCCTGTAGCCTTTGTCAGAAGTGTCACCATGAAGCTGTTGTGACGTGTCTTATAAGCTGCTCAGTAGGATTGGCCAGATAGCAGGGAGGGTTTACGCCCCCCGCTGTCTGACGTCTTCTCCAGGATCGCAGGAAGTCAGGCGCATCAAGATACAACCAGACGAAATACTCATATCGCATGATGTAGTATCTCTGTTCACCAAATCTTCTGTTGAAGTCACACTAGACATAGTTGAAAACACTCAGAAAGGACCAATCACTGCAAAAAAAGAACCAAACTAACTATTAAGGACATCATGCAACTGTTAAAATTTGTGGCCACATTGACATACATTTCAATACAGGACAATAATATACAAACAGAAAGAAGGTTTCGCCATGGGAAACCTACTATCAGCCATAAAGAGTGGATTTTTTTATGGAGGACGCAGAACAAAGGGCCATAACTACAGCGCCAAAGGAGTGTCAAATCACACTCTGGAAAAGGTAAGTGGGTGACAAACTGGAAAAAAAAAAAAACAGGACGCACCAAACAGCTCACTGACCACCTTAACACTATGGACGATGCAGGAAACATTAAATTCACTTACGAGGAGGAGACAAGTAACACCATAGCATTCCTGGACTGGAAACTCACCCATAAAGAAGACGGCAGCATACACATCAAAATACACCGCGAACCGACTCACACAGATCAGTATTTACCACGGACAGCAGAACATCCCACATCACATAAACTGTCAGTCGTAAGGACATTATACAACAGAGCCAACATGGTCACAGAGACACAGGACAGGGAGGAAGAGGAGACACACATCCAAAACGCACTCACTCAATGTCAGCATCCTCAGTGGGCCATGGAAAAGGGGAGATGGCAGGCACAACACGCCAAAAAAAACAACCAAAGGAAAGAAAAAGTCAGAGGACACAAACCCACCTGCCATGGTCATGCTACCATATATTTGGGGGATCACACAATGAATTCAGAGGTTGAACTCATCACCTCACTAAAAAGCTCCAGACTTCTTCTCCGTTCCCAATACATCCACCAAAGCTCAGGCTGCAAG
>JAPQRP010050137.1:0-11150 GCA_037367295.1 Apogon hyalosoma
TTTCATCTGTGCTTTTTGTGGATGATGTGGTCCTGCTGGCCTCATCGGACCTGGACCTCCAGCACTGGGGCGGTTTGCAGCTGAGTGTGAAGCGAGTGGATGAGGATCAGCTCCTACAGATCCGAGGCCATGGTTCTGGACCGGAAAAGGGTGGTTTGTCCTCTCCGGGTCGGTGTGGAGTCTTTGCCCCAAGTGGAGGAGTTTCAGTATCTGTGGGTCTGGTTCACGAGTGGAGGAAGGATGGAGCCTCAGATTGAAGGCGGATCGGTGCAGCGTTGTATCGGTCTGTTGTGGTTCAGAAGGAGCTGAGCCCAAAGGAGAAGCTCTGCATTTACTGGTCAGTCTCCGTTCCTCCCCTCACCTATGGGCATGAGCTTTGGGTCAGGACCGAAAGGACAAGATCCCGGATCCAAGCGGCCGAAATGAGTTTCCTCCGTAAAGTGTCTGGACTCAGCCTTAGGGACAGAGGAGGAGCTCAGGCACCAGGAGGAGCTGGAGTCCAGCCGCTGCTCCTCCACATCCAGAGGGACCAGCTGAGGTGGCTCGGGCATCTGTTTCAGATGCCTCCCTGGGGAGGTGTTCTGGGCATGTCCCACCGGGAGGAGGCCTCGGGGAAGACCAAGGACACGCTGGAAAGACTATGTCTCTCGGCTGGACTGGGAACGCCTCGGGATCCCCCCGGAAGAGCTGGAGGAGGAGTCTGGGGAGAGGGAGGTCTGGGCAGCCCTGCTTAGACTGTGGCCCCCGCAACCCGGCCCCGGATAAGCAGAAGATGGATGGATGGATGGATGGATGATACTGCCATAGTATTGTGGCATGAAATATTGGTTTGTCTATTGCCACAGAGCCAATCAAATGATCCAAATTCTACACTCTGAACGTTGGCCCAGTGGCTGATTTATATTCATCAAAAACCTGAGCAAAGTTCTCATATGTGGAAAAACACTCACCATGTTTCATGTTGCTTGCCTGCATGTTGAAACTGAAAGTGTCTTTTCGTGTACCTGGATAGGCACATGACATGTGCAGTGCTTATTGTCACAGTACTATGGCAGCAGGGTGACAGGTTACAGGTTACCAGTCTACACATGATATAATGAAGGTGCTGATTGGCCCTGTGGTAATAAACAAATGAGACAGAACCCCCACAGTACTGTGGCAATAATCATTTTGTTATTTTTTAGTGTCTGTCTGTCTGTCCTCCTTCACTTGCATTGTCATCTCTTTGGACTTCATATTGACAATTCCAGCAAAAAGCTATGAAATGTAAATTAAACATATGGAATCAACTCCAGTCCTTGTCATAGAATAACTAGGGAATAGGACGTATCTGGACATGTTGCTCCCTGTCAGTTAGCTGGTTACCTTTGAAGCTTTGAAATAGAGGGACCATGTTTAAAATGTTTGTATTTCCTTAATAGTTAATCTAATATTTTTGTTAAATTCATTGAGTTAAAGGTAGCAGTCTACACATCAATTACATCTTAATCACTTAATTTGAAGTCTATTGTGGCGATGTAGAGAGGAAACATTACAAAATGTGTTACTGTTCATGTACTATGGACATGAGTGTCTGTTCAGTGTTTGTGTTCAGAATTGATAGCATGTCATCTACACAATAATGATATTAAATTTTCTGTATTGGTGTACCCTGGTTTTGGGATAGAGGCCAGTATTAGATGGGTACATGACTAACCCATTATTCCACTTTAAAAAGCTTTACACTGGCTTCCAGTTAATTACAGAGAAGAACAAAAAGCCTGTAGCACAAATCTGTAAATGGCTTGGGCCCAGAAAACATCTCTGATGTTTTTTTTCTACAGGATTTCAAGTAGTAGAGCTAGAACAGCTCAGAGTTTCATAGAATGTAGCTCTTATGCTGTATGGATGAGGAAGAAAAAGTGGATAGAAGATCAAAGAAATAAAAGGGGTAAGTATTGGGGGGGGTATTAACACTGTATTTGTGTTTTTGCCTGACTCACCTAAGGTTCTCTCCTCCCTCTGTGACTTCATGCTGTAATTTCTCCTGCAGCCCAGATACATAGTCCTTTAGGTGGGAGAGCTCCAGTACTCTCCAAATCTCCTCATCATTGAATTTGTCAAATGGATCCAGGTTCATTCTCAAGGTTCCAGAAAACAACACAGGATCCTGCACCCAAAGGTTGGATAAGTCAATATATGATTAAAAACCTAAAGAAATAAAGTGTTAATATTGAATGTTTTTGTGCACACCTGTGGTATGATTGTGAGCCTGTTTCTGAGGTCATGCAGGCCTATTGTGGAAATGTCAATATCATCGATAATGATTCGACCTTCAGCAGCTTCAATTATTCTAAACAAGCAGTTGGTTAGGCTCGATTTCCCAGCTCCTGTGCGACCCACTATACCAATCTGGATGAGGTGAGAGAAAGACATAATGACTGACATGTCTTTTGATAGACAGTCACAGCAAAAATTATTAGACCACCCTTGTTTTCTTCAGTTTCTTGTTCATTTTAATGCCTGGTACAACTAAAGGTACATTTGTTTGGACAAATATAATGATAACAACAAAAATAGCTCATAAGAGTTTAATTTAAGAGCTTATATCTATCAATTTTTCATGGTTTTCTTGACAATAACCAAAATCACTTCAGTTCTAACATCAATATCTATGGCATTGTACTGACAAAAACAGTGCTTTAATTCATTCCATGCTTTCTTTTCCGTCTGTTTTAGTCACATGATACACACAAGAGTTAGTACTGGATTGCATAACCATTGCTTCTGATGACTTTTGATGGTCTAATAATTTTTTTCTGCGACTGCCGATGTAACCATCTACAATCATTGTTCCTCAATTTTACTTAAATTTTAATCCTTAAAAATGTAAAATATGAATAACAATTTTTAGTTTTGCACTTTTAAAAGTATGTCTTACAGTGGATTTATATATTACATCCACCAGAAATTGTCATACCATATATTACAAATAGCAGCAGAAATTGTGTTTGTTTTTTTTGCTTTTGATTTGTTAAAAAATAATAAAATAAATACAAGTACTTGACACACCATTTAAGGAATTAGGACTGTATAATGGTAATGTCTATTTTTTTTTTTTTCTATGTATGCTTTGTGCTCTACTTTTTCTAGATGCTCTTCATATAGAAAATACACATTATAAATTCATGAGTCATCAACAAAACATCAAGAACACACACACACACAATATATATAAATATATATATATATATATATATATATATATAGTAGGATTTGTAATAAATATAAAAATATTTAAATGAGCACAGATGCTCACAGTCAGTCCCCAAACACATAATTTCAAGAGTGCAGTCATTTTTGTACTCTCAGTAAATCTTCTAGGTTTGTTGTACAGATAAGTCATATACAGGACACAAACAAACCTTTTCAGTGCTGTTAATGTCACAGGTGATTCCGTGCAGCACCAGCTCTAATTCAGGTCTGTATCGAACCTTGTAGTCATCAAACTGTAGCCTTCCTGCCTCAGGCCACTTTTCCGGTGGCCGTTTGTCAGTTATCCACTTAGCCTGTATCCCAAAAAAAAAAAAAAAAAGAAAGAAAGAAATGGTGTGAGCAGATATCACGAGAATCAAAACAAAAAAACAAAACATATTATCTATACATTTATGATCTGGAAGAGAAAAGATGATTGACATATTCATACATTGTTGCTAATTATTATTCAACAGCACCAATAAGTAAAGCTTTCTAAGAGGTTTTAGAATTAGAAGTTCCATGATGATGCTTGTAAATTTGAGTCAGCATGTGAATAGTCTGTGCCCAGGTGCAGATTTATTGACTGTGGCCCCAAAGTTAAGTATCCATGCCCATCTGTCACAATGTTCGACCTCTTAGCATATTGAGCTAATTGCAAATGAGAGTTTTGGGTCAATATATTTTGGTTGTACAAGGTGCACGTCAGACCTAGAGGGTATGTGTGTGTATCTGCATCAAGGTCAACAAAAATGACTGACCCATGTTGCAAAGCACCAATGTGCTCAAAAAAGACACCAACAGAAACATGGAACCTAGCTGCAGATTTTAAATAAAATGGACTTAAATGGTTGCTGCCACTAGTATAATTTTGGTGGTAACTGTGCTAAATTTTCATATTTGTTTCACTTTGTTTCTTGAAAAAACAACCCAATTCTGCTAAGTTTCCACAGATCTTAGAAAAATGTACACATTTTAAATGCGGAAAACAAACTGCATTAGTACTTTAGGCACAACTAAACCTAAAGTGGGAAACCTTAAAAGTCATTAGTGTCATGAGAATTAGAAATAGTGTGTCATGCCTCAACAAAATGCCGGTAACTGAAAATATCCAATTTGCAAAAAACTGTGAGAGAAGTCTTTGCTCTTCTGCTACAGATACAAATGACCCCATGCTGACGAAGTTATTTATGGAAGGCAAAGATGAGCTGCTACTTCAGTTTACCTCATTTTCAATCTCTGTGTATTCATTCACTCTCTCCACAGCAACAATATTGGTTTCCAGCTCTGAGGTCATTCTTACAAGCCAGTTAAGTGTCTGGGTTACCTGTAAAAATCAATCAAATAGGGGAGTGTTTACTATGGCCAGTAAAAACATCCTTATGAGCAGAAAGAATGATGAGAGTTAAGAGTGTCATTCACTGACATTTAGGGCATAGGATATAGAAAGGCCAACCAGGCCACTGTTCAGAGTGTCTCTGGAAATAACGGCAAATAGAGCTGCAAAAAACACCACTAGGTTTCCCACAAACTCCAGACGAATGGCCAGCCATCTGTAATGTGAAAACACAAAAATACACTGAAATGTGATTGACATTGTAACGTCCTCATATTCACTGATGAGTTATGTGATTCCAGATGCAGTGGTTGTTAGTATATAACCTGTTGGACACGATCCACGGGTAGACAGTCTTGAGGTTTTCATCAATGGTTATTTCATTGTGCTTGAGAAACCTATCTTGATGACCGTATGCTCTTATCACTGACAGTCCTGACACCGTCTCACCGAAATGAGAGTATATAGGAGAACGAGACACTGAGTCCAGCCGGCGCAGCTGCCTTGAAGTGGCTACATAGAAACGCTAGTGGTAAAAAGAGGTAGAGAGAGATCGATACAAAACAGTCAATTGGATTCAATTGCTTTTCTCTTATTTTTATCTTGACATTTTTCTTATGCATTCTTCTTCCACTTACCTGTACAAAGTAGTAGATAAAAGCCAGAGGAATAATGATAATGGCGAAAAAAGGAGTGGCCAGACAGATGACAAACAGCGTCCCCAGGACACCCAGCAGACAAAGCAGCCAGGAGCGGAAGGACTGTGGAATGGCTTCATCCACTGTGAATATATCCTATGGAACCAGAGTAAAGTAAGTCTATACTTAAAAGTTCAATGCGTAAAATTTAGTTGCATCAAGCAGTGAAGTCACAGACTGAAAGGACCAGAACAGCCCCAGACTGACCCTCCCCTATAGTGGCAGCAACATATAAATGTGAAAGGCTTTAGTTAGAGCCAGCATTTGGTTTGTCTATTTTGGACTTTTTGATTGAGAGACAGATAAGTGTTCTATATTTAAATATAGAAGTAATACTCCTTAATGCTAAAAGCCACCTCTCATGAAACAAATGAAAAAAAGGAGAGAAGAGGAAGTTTGGTCGGAGCTACTGTTGAAACATGGCAACAGAGCACAGGAGGCTCTGTAGAGGGAACTAAGTATAGGTACAAATAATTCACTGAAAGGCAACAAAAACATGATTCTAATTTTCAGGTGATTATACACCAATGAAAACTTCATGAATAAATAATTTTAATACATTTCTGTAATTAGATCCCCCTAATTTTAAACACACAACTTATTACATGCTCGACACAGAATGACTTGTACCACAGGGAGCTCACAGCACAAACACCATGGGCCACTGTTCTTTGTGTTCAACATTATTATCAACAGTGAATAAAAGGACATACACTGAAAACATGAGTCTGAGGAAGAACCACTATGCCACTGCTTTCTTTATTTTACTTTAATAAGACTGACTATTTCACCCCTAATATGTAATTTAGCTGCGCCTCCTTTTTAGGGATCTACTCAGACATTTGTGGGGTTTGTTCTTGGCACATGCTCTAATCCTCTGCTAAGTTTCATAAAAATCCCAGCTGTAGATTTTTGCATAATCCTTCTCACAGAGAGATAGGCAGGTAGGCAAACAAGGAGGGATCCCATAACTTCCTTGGTATATTTGTGGACATTAGACTTGGGGGTCTTGATGTCATTGCGGTTGATCCTCAGATGTCCTCAGTTTTTTCCTTATATTTCATTAGTCGTGAAATATGCATGTAATACATGCAGTAGCCAGAACAGATGACACCATTCCATTTGATCAGTGAAATTAGTTAAACTTCACAGTCCAGCAGACTGTTTTAATTACAATATCTGACTGAGGTTATCACTGAGATTATCATAACCAAATTTTATATTAAATTCATATGTTTCTCACTTGAAGTCTGTCCTATCCTTCTTTTAATACTTCACATTTTAACTAGTATTGATATTTACATGAGGTTATGGCTTGATATAACATTGACTGAGACGAGGGGATAAATATTACCTTTGCAAAACGATTGACTATTCTTCCAGTGGGTGTTGTGTCAAAAAATACCATGGGAGATCGCAGTATGTTATTAAGCAGTCTTGAGTGTAGGATACGTGATGCAGCAACTGAAGCATTGGCTAGGAGGAATGTACCCAGGAAGACAAAGAAACCTGAAAACAAAAAGAGGGAGATTTCCAAAACGATTGTCATAAATCTTAAAATGAAATCAATAGTACCATATAATCCATACTGATGTTACTGAAGCACACAATATTTTAAAAAGGAAAGTCTAGCATTTAAATCAATTGCATAACGGTGATCTAATATAGTATTTAAAAACCACTGACACCAACGCAATAGTTTTTGTTTACCATTGTAATAATTTACTAATTTCTCCTGCTTATTTACTGAATGTTTAGCATGTGTACATAAGCAGGATTGTGTAGTATTGCAGTTACACTGGGGGCTTCATTCACAAAGAAATATTCATTTGCTGTTCATTGCAGGAGCAGAGGATTAACTTAACACTTATAGCAAATTTGTAACAAACAACAGAAAACATCAGTGAGAAGAAATTATATTAAAAAAAAAACAACAACAACAACAAATGCTTTGTGCAAAATGAACTCTCTGGCAAAGGAACCTCTCTGACACAGCACAGGTGTTGTTTTGCTATTTTTATCATCAGAGGATGGCCTAAAGGTCAGCCTCTAATGGTTTTGTAACCTTCAGGTATTCCATGTTATGATTTTTTTTTGGTCATCTAACATCAGAGGACAAGGGTAGAACAAATCTCATCTTTATCAGAAGAACTGTTGGACCTGATGGAAAAGAACTGTTGAATCTGGCTAGTAAGAGTAAATTTAGCGAATATTACATAAAATTAAATTAAAAATTGATTATGTCTGCTGTAGAAATGGTCTCCTAAAGAGGGTATTTGCAATAATGCCAATAGTTTAGTCTTGAATCTGAAAACACTCAGAATAAAAGCCTCACACTTTGGTACTCTAGTGACAATAAAACCTTTCCAGTGGAATTACTTCATTTTTACCCCACCCCACAAAGGGGAGGCAATGGGTACTGTTTTTTGGTTCAGTTTGTTTGCTTGTTAAAACTCTAGCGGCAAAACTATTGGTTGAATTCATACCAAATTGAGTTTTTATAGATTGCCAGTGACCCAGAATAGATGTGATTACATTTTGGGAAAAGCAGGTTAAAGTTCCAATTTTTTTAGAATTTTTTCAAATCTTTTTTTTTCACCATTTATATTATAAAAGCCAAGTGACCTCTGTGTGTGTGCTTGTGTGTGCATGTATGTGCATCAGCTTAATAACTGAAAAACTGGACAGAGTTAGCCTTTGCCTTTTGGAGTACTTATGTATTTTGGGACAAGGATCAGACAGGCGAAAACTGCATATTGATACAACCAATACTTTTGGAGTTATTAATTTTTAAAATTACAATGGGTTTACAGACGGCCTGTGGAGGAGTCCATTCACATGATTTGTAAATGTAGGTTTTGAAAAAAAGTGTCAATAATTCAACTGATCCTTATTTTTTCTCTTTCCTCTAATGCTGTTGCACTGTTAAAGCAAACATTTTTGTAATAAATAACTTGTACATACAAATGCAATGTAGAACAACATAGCTTTCACCCAAATATATGCAGTACTTTTCACCAGTCTTTCTTTGGTACTATTTCTTGCTTTTCCATTGCACCTAGCCACAAGTCCTCAAATCTGGCAAGAGGCAAGCACACAGACTACATTTCCTTCAGGAAATGTGTGCATGTCTAGTTAGAAAATGAACTGCATCAAGAGTTCAACATGAACCTACAATCACTCGGGAGATGAGGAAGACAGCTCACCAAACATGTCAACATTGAAACGTCAAAGCAGCAAGCAGTTTTACATAAGGAGCTCTTCACCAGGACTAGATTTGACTTTTCTGAAAGTAGCAAGGTAATAGCTCATGTTTCTGCAGAACATCTATAACACATGGTTTCTATTCTGATGTCTGAGGTAATAGTGAATCTCCTCTTCACTAATTAACATCCTACTCTACTTTTTAATAACACCGTTTTAAGTTTTCTTGCCTTCTAGATAAAATACTTGTCCCTTAGCACATTTTGATTTAAATAAAATAAATAATTATAAATGGTCATTTCTGTATTGGTATAGAAAGATTAGATGATAAAACTGATGAAGAAAATGAGACATTCAAGAACATACTAAAAATATGACTAAAATGTTAACCTAACATCCAGTTTCTAAAATGGTGAGTTATGAATTTGTTCTGAATGGACTGACAGCCTATCTCTTTTAATACTTAGCTATCTGAAATCAGCCTTTTATTTTGACAGATGCGTGTGGAAAAAAAGTGTAATTGTGACTGAAGGGTGAAAGGCTGTGTTTGTCTTATCACATCATAGGAAGTTGAAGAAGAAATATGCTCCAGAGTGTGTTAAAAATGGAAATGTACAGATCGAACGTGAAAAGGCAGTGCCATGCATAAAACCATCTAAACATCACTGGGAATTAAAACATTTAAGTGGAAAGTACCCATTAAGTAGACCATATTATATATGATTTTGGATTTTAAAACAGATTCAGCCCCACTGTCCAAAGATATGTACCTCAATAGGTTATTTGGCCAATCTAAATCACCTGTAGGTGTGGATGTGAGTGAAAGAAAGTTTCAAATAATGAATGAATGAATGAATGAAAGAAAGAAAGAAACAGAATCACATGGACTCATAATGACCATGGGAAAAAAAAGGTAAGATGAGACTGCATGGCAGTTAATTTGCTTCCTAAGAGAAATCTAAAACTTAATGGAACCTGGGGAATTTCAGAAATGTCTAGGTCTGACCTGACATTCACAGACTGGCTCTACATGTCTAGAGGCCAGAAGATCTGTTGCCTGGCAACCACATGATATGGAAATGATGTAGGACTGCTGTTAATGAAATGACCCTTACTTAATTTCATACAAACAAATTTACAGGGACTCCATTGTTCTACTGGGGGATCACAATGCTCATGTGGGCAATGACAGTGAGACTTGGAGGTGTGATTGGGAGGAACAGCCTGCCCAATCTGAACCTAAGTTGTGTTCTGTTAATGGACTTCTGTACGAGTCACAGCTTGTCCATAACGGTGGTGGTTCCCCTTTTCAACAAGGGGGACCAGAGGTTGTGTTCCAAGGACTGGGGAACCACACTCCTCAGCCTCCCTGGGAAGGCCTGTGCCAGAGTACTGAAGGGGAGAGTCTGACCGATAGTAGAACCTTGGATTCAGGAGGAACAATGTGGTTTTTGACCTGGTTGTGGAACATGGGACCAGCTCTTTACCCTCTACAGGCTCCTAGAGGGTACATGGGAGTTTACCCATCCAATTCACATGTGTTTTATGGATTTGGAGGAGGTATTCAACCATGTCCCTTGGGGTCTCCTGTGGAGGGTGCTGCAGGAGTATGAGGTCCATGGCCTGCTACAGGCTATTAGGTCCTTGTACAACTGGAGCCAGAGCTTGGTCCACATTGCTAGCAGTAAGTCTGGTTCATTCACATTGTGATTTGGACTCTGCCAGGGCTGGCCTTTGTCACCGATTCTGTTCATTATCTTTATGGACAAAATTTCTAGGTGCAGGCAGGGGGAAAAGGGAATCCAGTTTGGGGGTCTCAGGGGTGCAACTCTGCTTTTTGCAGATAATGTGGTCTTGTTGGCTTCATGAAGCTGTGACCTCCAGCTTGCACTGGGGCAGTTCATTGCCAAATGTGAAGCATGTGGGATGAAGATTTGCACCTCCAAATCTGAGGCCATAGTCATCAGTCAGAGAAGGATGGAGTGCCCTCTCTGTGTTGGAGAAGAGTGGAGTGGAGCAGTTTAAGTATCTTGGGGTCTTGTTCATTAGTGAGGGAAGGATGGAACAGAAGATTGACAGGTGGATCAGGGCAGCATCTGCAATAATGTGGATGCTGTACTGATCTATTGTGGTGGAAAAAGAGCTGAGCCAAAAGGTCTCTAGATTTACTGATTGACCTATGTTCCAACCATCACTTATGATCATGAGTTGTGGGTAGTGACCGAAAGGATAAGATCACAGATATGAGTGGTGGAAATGGGTTTTCTCTGCAGGGTGGCTGGGTTCTTCCACAGAGATAGGGTGAGGAGTTCATCTTAGAGTAGAGCCACTGCTCCTCCACACCGAGAGAAGCCAGCTGAGGTGGTTTGAACATCTGGTCAGGATGCCTCCTCCTAGACGCCTCCCTAGTGAGGTGTTCTGGGCATGTCCAACCAGGAGAATACCCCTGGGCAGACCAGGACATGCTGGAGGGATTACATCTCTCGGCTGGCTTGGGAGCGCCTAAGAATCACCCCCGAGGAGCAAGAGGAGGTGGTCAGGGAGAGGGAAGTCTGGGTTTCTCTACTCAAGCTGATGCCTGCGACCTGGACCAAGCTTTAGCAGAGATGGATGGATGGATGGATGGATGGATGGATGGATGGATGGATGGATGGATGGATGGATGGATGGATGGATGG
>JAPQRP010050138.1:0-11149 GCA_037367295.1 Apogon hyalosoma
TATATATAAAAATAAAATTCTAATCTAACATAATCTAATCTAATGTTTTACTCACTCACTGACAAATTGTGGCAGCAGTAAAAACAGGCCTATGACCATTTTTGGGCCCTGACCCTGAGTTTGGGAAAGGCAGTACCATTGTAGTACACCGTAGAACATTTAGCATAGAGTTGCCATGAAATGCAGCACATAATTTCACAACTGTAAGACTGTAATAGCTGTCAGACTTCCTCACTGTATTTCTCCAATGCGAAGGGAAACATCTAACCTATAGAATACATTTTGCAGTATAATAGCTATCTTCCTCTTTGTAGCGGATTGTGCATTGAATAATGCAGTTGGCTTATGTCAGAGCGCATAACTGTAAAATGCCTGGATGACTTGTATGAGAGGTACACTGTGAATGAACACAGCATGTTCAGCAATTCATTCACTGATGTATAAAGAGGAGCACAGTCAGCTACTCAAACTACCAGAAATTCAGGCCCAGCAAGTTCAGCAGTAATGCCCAGCTGCAGAACAGTTACATAAGTATCATAAGACATGAGTGCCATAACAATGGCAGCAAGTAACCTTTAAATTATCAAGAATTATAAGGGAGATTGGTGGATTTGACACAGTGTTTGGTGTGGCTCCTGTTTCAAAATAAGAATTCAGTCCACTAAAGGGCTTTTATTTTGAAAGAGTTACTTTATATTTGTTTTATTCATACCCTTGATGGAAAAAAAAAACTACATTCTTCTCTTTATTCACTCAGTCAAAATACACATGAGGTTTCAAGAAGATGCTATGAGTTAGAGCAGTGTTCCCCTGCTGCATACAGGGCAAAAATAGTCAAATAATTAAAACATATTTAAATGTCCAGTGATGTACAGGGATTTAGAAGGATCTTATTACAGAAATGGAATGAATATATTACTCATAATGAGATTTCCAACAGTGTATAATCACCTGAAACAACTAATCGTGTTTTCATTATCTTAGAATAAGGGAGCAGGTCCATCCTCCATCAGTCCATCCTGCAGTTAAGAGCACCACTGTCCCCTTGGAGTTGTAAGCCCTTTAAATTAGGGCTGGGGGTAAAACGATAATGATATATATCACAATATAACTTTTTCTCAATAGAAACATGAGACACACTCGATACAATTTTGATAGAATTCATTCGTCTATGTTTTGACAGACATAAGAACAACCAATCATAATTTAGTAGCGCTGCACTGAACCAATCACACTAGAGCCATGTCAAGTTAGGTTGACGCCCACAGCACAGGAGTAAGAGCAGCCGCAGCACACACGCAAATGTTTGGACTGCTGTGGGAGATGAGTGTTCCCTCAGGAGAAAATGTGACCGAGAACTCAGGCGACCGGGTTACTGAAAAGTAGGGTGTGAACCGTTTGGGTTTGGGCCTTTCAGTACAATATGGAGATACATGTAGCCTATGTGAAGAACGCAAACACTCACCGTGGTAAAGTTGACAAGACATTCATAGATTTGCAATTCACGGCTCAATAGATCGTCGGTCAATAATCGAGACACAAATTACAGCTCTATGCGGCTTTGGTAACACAGAGAGGAAACTATAACCCTGTTTTCATCCAACTAAACAGTCCTAAATGATGAGTAGATGGCATTACTGCGAATGTGGAGCCAGTTAGTGAGCGTGAGTTTAGGGACCGTCTGCAAAGTGCTAATCAGAAAATTTATACGTATTTAAAATTCAATAACTTTGCTTCAGCTCAGTGAAACGGCACCAGATTTATCTGACAAACCCATGAACCCCTTCTGCACACACTACACCACTAAGATAGGGCAAATATCACACACAGATCAGCCAAAATATAATATGAAGTATATCTGTATTTAAATGGGTCTATGTCGTGTGTCATCAAATCACGTATTGTTTGCTTATTTGTTTAAACAGTTGTATAATGTTCTTCAGCACATCTGTCATGTTCAACCCCTGACAGAAAATAAGTCATATTTAAATAAAAAAAATAACCTTCTGATGCCTTCACAACTGACTTATGAGTAACAGGAAATTTAAGCGTGACAAAAATACTGATTTGATTTATGTCATTGTGCATATCAATATCGTCTGATATGGGAAAAAAAATATTGTGATATGATTTTTTTCTGTATCGCTCAGCCCTACTTTAAGTAAAAGCCCGAGCAAACATTGAGTTTAACAAGGGTCTAGCAATTTTAAGGATTTTATCACTTGAGGTCAGGCTCATAAGAGGGCAGCGTGGTGCAATCTGAAACATGAACGTTCGGTGTCACTGAATATTCCACATTGCACCTTTAACTGAAAAAAAACTTCCCGTGTCTGAAATGACTTTATGTTTGCAACTGCCTTGAATATAGTTTCAAATTTGTGTGCTTAACCTCTCAACATCACTCTGTGACTACAGAAATGAAAGCATCCTTCCATATCTTAAAGCGAGCTGTTGCAACATGTTACAAAAACAGGGTTCTTAGACAGCTACTTGTTGCTATGGTTACATGACTATTAGAGAGACAGTATGCTGAGAAATAAATGTCCACTTGACCAGCATGCATTCTCTCTCTTGCTCTCTCTCTCTTTTGATGCCAGGGACACATCCATGTTTGAGAAGAATGATGAAATGCAGATCTAAGGTGTAGGTGGTGGTGAGGAACAGTCATGCACGACGCCACATAAGGGCAGTTTAGTCCACCAGTACAAGTACAATCTTACTATACTTTAAAGACATATTTGTCTTTAAAGGCTCATGCTCTGTCTCTGTAACTTGCTTTGTTCTTTCATGGCCATTTACTTGAAAACGTTTTCATCCTCAGTGTCTTGTCTCGCTATCCTTCTGCTTAGCGGCAGTGAAGATGCTTATAAAGGAGATTATTATATCCTGTTGCCGAGGTTATTGATGTCACTTACATTTCATCTTCTCCTCATCTCACATAAATCTCTTCTCTTGTTGGGTCTTTCAGGCCCACCATTTTCCCTTTCCAAGCAATGTCTCTCCCACCTGCATGCTGTCAAGGACGGACAACGTGGCACAAGCGCTAGCAGCAGGCACTGAGGCACAAAATCGCGCTTTGATGGCATGTTGTGGGTTTAGCAAACATTTAACAGACCTTGTACATCAAAGCCTTCAGAGTTTACAATGTGACAGAGTCATTTAAGACAGTAGTCACTTCAAATGGTCACTCATGCACCCACTAACATCATAAAAAAAAAAAAAAATCACAATTCCACCTTTATTTTTTGCCAGGCAACAAATAGAGCTTCATATACCCCTTCACTCCCAACTAGCCACTGAAATCATACAAAAATAGTTTGATATATTATGTGTTGTTTTAACAAAGCTGTTCTTGCATCATGCAAATTAAAAATAAAATATTGTTTTTGTTGGGTTATTGTTTAAAAAAAATGCTCCTTTGCCATTAGCAAATTTAGTACTATAAACAGGGCTGCAGTGTTTTGCTTAAACCCTGACTGCTACTTAGCATTGGTGTAATCTCGCATCATATGAGGAGAGACGAGAGTCGAATTAACAAGTAGCATCATCATTAGCATAACAACCTTAGCTGCCTGGTGACGTCATATTCTGATCATTTGATTTAAAGTGTTTGACATTTTTGACATCATCCTAATGCATTACACTGGAAAAAATCTAAATCTTACCAAGTGTATTTTTCTCATTCCGTCCAATAACCGAAGGGTTGGTGGTTCGAATCCCACTCTGTTGTGTCCTTGGGCTAGACACTTCACCCTCCTTTCCTCTAGTGCTGCTACTGTATGAATGCGTATGAATATTTGGTGGTGGTCAGAGGCACAAATTGGCAGCCACACTTCCATCAGCCTACCCCAGGGCAGCTGTGACTCCATATGTAGTTTACCACCACCATAGTGAGAATGTGTGAGTGAATGAATAATGGATCCACTGTACACACTTTGAGTATGCATTCATAGAAAAGTGCAATATAAATTTAATCCATTATTATAATCACCTAAAGTGTAACTTTTCAGTGAGATATAAGAAGTTATTTTTAGACAATAGATCTTGAAAATTTTATTTCAAGAAATCTTACCAAGATAATTTTTACCTGTTCCACTGGCAGACTTTTTTTTTTTTTTTTGGCTTAATTCAAGCAAAAAAAAAAAAAAAATCATGGACTCACTGGCTGTTACAAAGGAGATGCAGTAGATTCCCCCCATGTTGAAATGCAAGTGGTAGAACTACTACAGTGTTTTTCAATGGGGGCGGTACCCCCCCACACAATATATACAATATTTACAGATGAGAACAGTTGTGTTTTGTCTTTAACCAGGTTTTGGTTCTAGTGATGAACATCTTAAACTCTGAGATGGATTTTATTTCTGATGGCAGTGAGTTTCAGAGGTTAATACTTATACAGCAGAAGGATGACTATCTGAAAGTTGTCCATCAGAATGGGATTTTGCAATTCAGGTTTGAGGAGCTTCTGGCGACTCTGTTGATGTTTTGTCTCTCAATAAATCGACTGAGTGGTCCAGGTGCGAAGTTGTTTGTACATTTGAAAAATAAACTTGAGAAAACGCAGATCACTAAAGCTTTCCAAGCTTAGCAAGTTGTATTTTTTGAGGATATGGCAGTGGTGGTACCTGACTGGTTTTTTTTGTCCATGATTTTTAGAGCTTGTTAATACAGGGAGCAAATGTATTTGGAGGCAGGGGCCCGCTTGAGTTCAGACTGTCATGCAGTACGAGATGTGTGGAAAAAAATCATAGCAAGTATGTACAGCAGGGCGGCCTGGTTAGGTATGTAATGTCATATTAATTTTAATAGCACTTTAAATTACTTTGTATTGTGGAGATTTTCTTTATATGTTTATCAAGTTTGAGTTGGGCTTCGAGAACCAATCCAAGGTTGCCATTTGTAGTATGCCGATGCTAACGGTGTGTCCTTATGCAACCTCATGTCTGAGTTTACATTATTACTTTGGAGCTGTCAACCTTTTATTGATAAAAATGCCATATGAATAAATGTAAATGTCATATCAAACTAGTTATAATCATAGCAGATCTTCCGTGAGCTACTACAACACAATCTGAGCTCAAATTCACATTTCATTTCAGCACATAATTATCCGAGTTTAGTTCTTCAAATTTGTATTCATATAGAGCTGCAAATGTTAATGCGCATATTAAAAACAATTGGCTTAATTCATTAGATTTGTTAATTGGTTACACCCTGTTGCTCCCGTTCACGCAGCTTCCACATTCAAGTGTGCAGCCCTTTGTACCATGATGTTTTTGTTAAAAATAGATTTGCCTACTGTATTTCATTCCCTTTGTCATGATTCTTGCCAGTGAAATGGATCGACAATGGAGAGCATTTACCATAGCAACAGAGTACACTGCTATTAAAAACTCCACATCCTGATTGAGGAGGGGCGGGACCTAGCCTCACCTATCAGGTCAAACCCAAGCATTTAGGTGGAAGGATCAGGCTCAGCACACTGTTCTTTCCTTTGTTTGATGGAACGTGTGGGCTGAGTAACACATGAAGTTAAATGCATTGACTGGATATAGATGTATATCTGAGTAAGTTGTATTTTATGTTATGGTTATTTGAACATCCTTAAGTATGTTTGGAATTGTTTTGATAATAGAGCTATTGTTTTCCTTTGTTTAACATTTACATCATCTGATCCATGTCAACATTTGATCCATTCATCATGAAATAATCCTGCTGAAGACTAAAATAAAAGCATAAACAGAATCCCTGACCAGTTTCATATCTGACCATATGCCAATGCCAAAGTTTTAATTATTCAATCAAGTAAAAATCTAAAAAGGGAAAAAAAGCTTGCCAATAAATTTTTACATCAGAAAAGTATTCTTTCTTTTTTTTTTGTAAATATATCAAACTTTTTCTTTCCAGCTAATATCAAGGTGATTTTATTTCTTGTGATGTTTTTTTAGTTGATAGATGTTTTTGCTTGTTTTAAGAATTCTAGCCAATATTTTTTTTTTCTTACCCTATTGGCAGAATTGTTTTTTCTCAATGTAAGTCAGTTTGTCTAGATTTAGGAATATTAGGCTTATTACTAACGGGGCATTTTTTGCAGTACACTTTATAAAACTGAGTTACAGTGTGTAGTTGGTAGTTCAGAACTTTTGGACATTCTGATTTATTTCATTTAGTTATTTTTTTCTGGGAGAAGACTGGTAAAACTGTCATGCTTATAATCTATAGTAAGGATTAACATGATAGCAATGAATGAAGTTACTGTGACTTTTTGTATATGTAATGCAAAAATGTACGCTACAGAAGTTTTTGTTTGTTTGTTTCTTTGTTTCTTTGTTTCTTTGTTTGGTTTATGCTGGAGGAAGCCAGAATAACTGTTTCCTCCAGGTTCAAGCCTTCAAGCTCACCTAAAGTGGAATATATGCCTCCCAGCTCTATTTTTTCAGCATTTGAACACACATTAGACAGTACTGTGGTAATGATCTCATTAAAGCTGCGTATGACGTTTGTCACCAAGTTTTCATCAAATCTGTAAACCCAAGTGATAGCCTAAGTCTTACCCTGATTATGCACCTGAATCACTCCCCTCACAGTGAACAACTTTGAAGTGAACTCCCATCAGAAACAGTCCATTTGTTTACATACCAAACCGAAACCAAACCATCACTCGGCCCTTTTTGGGATTCCCCGCAGCCGCTGCACCAAGAGGCAATGAAGCCGTTCCCATGTTTGTTGCTGCTGAGGCCCGAGTGACGGTTCGGTTTCGGTTTCTGTTCGGTATATAAACAAATGGACTGCTTGTGATTGAGTACACTTCGAAGTTGTTCAGGTTGAGGAGAGTGATTCAGGTGCATAATCACAGAAAGGCTAATGAATTTGTGATACTTAGGCTGTCACTCAGGTTTTACAGATTTGATGAAAAACTGGTGACAAATGTCATACACAGCTTTGCTAAAATCTCATATTTTGAAATGCTTCTGTTATAGAGGTGGATTTAGACTGTGGACATTAATCATTCATTCTTCTACTACCACTCCTACTTGGGTGCTACATGGCATTTTTTTCAGAGCAGTAGGTTTTGTACAGTTAGCATTTATGGTCGGTGTTTGAGTGTCTTTAATGCAACCCCTTGCAATGTTTCACAGAGTTGTTTATGTTCAGTGTGTTGTGTGGCTGTGTGATGCTATGTCATTAAATGGGTGGACCAGTTGAAGCAACAACACCAAGGGCCATTTTTTATTTTTATTTTTTTTTATTTTACTCGCAGTTTGTCCTTGAACTGATATAATAACTGTAGCACCGGTGAGTGGAGGTAAATTGAGAATGTTTTGTTTCTATAGAATGAGCCATAACTGTCTAATATCACACCTACTTACCCAGATAAATTGGAGTAAATTGGCCGAAACATGTTGTTCCTACACTTAAAAGCACAAAAACACATTTATTCATTTCAAGAAAATTTCTTCGTGGTGGTGTACAATTTGTCGAAATAGCCGCTGAGTAACGCACTGTGGCCGATGCGCACACACACACACACACACACACACGCACACACACACACACACACACACACACACGTATCAAAGGGATTGTTGTCATCAAAATGATACATACCCACAAAAACAGCGTGCATGTCAGGAGAGATATTTATTTTCAGAAGCTGTCTCTTTTGTTTCCTCTCCCCCTCTCTCCTTCAAAGATCCTTGACTCTCCTGAGCTGAGTGAGTCAGTGCCATGCCACCATGGAGAGCCTGAAAGTTAAAAGACAGTGTTTATTGTTTCTAAAGGAATATGAGAATACGCAGACATTTCCTGCCACTGCTGCCGTTTTGAAGAGCATTCTCTGTTTATCTTTCTGCAGGGTTTCGGTTTACATTGGAGAATACTCGGATGGAGTCTTATTATGTTTTCGTATGAAATTGCTTCAAATGTGTTGTGCTCTGCTCTCCTTCTAATTACATTGGGTTATTAGTGAAAATAAGTTGGACATGATACATAATAACAACTACAAAAAGGTGCACCGCACACCAATTGTTTGACTGATTAAAATAATATTGCAATAGTGTGATATGAAAACAGATTCTTGAACAACCTCATAGTGTTCCCACTGGGTTGAAAACACTGTCACACATGGTGGGCATCAAACTGTGGTTTCTATTCCAAATGAGATATCCACCATCTGAAGTATGTGGCGAGGACTCTAAACACTGCAAAATTAAATGTGCTATTTCTCCAAAGGATATTAGGTATCAGAAATGCATTAAGCAGTAACATTGTTTTTTTTTTTTTTATAAAGATACTGATCCCTTGATTCAATTTTTGTAAAAATAGATCAGTGTGTTTGTTGTGCAGCATCACAGCATGCATGCAGTTTCCCAAAACTGCTTGTATGGAGAAACAAATTAATCAAGTAACAAACACGCCAACATTGTGGTGTGAGAATGGCTGTATTCAGAGTAGCTTAGTGATGGTCATGGTATTGTATACATGGTGGCTGTTTTAGGACCCCTCTCGTTGTTCTGATAAATTATCACATTGACACTAGGTGTATTTCCAGGCAGTTTTCAGCCCCAAATCATCACTTACTGCCACAATGTTTTTTTACAGCCATTATAGTATCAACTTAAAACATGCAGAGTAGTGATGTGCAGATCAGCGGGTTAGGTCAAGTTGGGGCGGGTCCAAAAAATGTCACTTTATTTGCTCAGCAGGTTGGCAGAGCTGGCATGCCCTCCAAGCGAACAAAGTGACTGCTTAGGGCCCCACAGCCACCAGGGGGCCCCAAACTTATGTATCATGTCATTTGATTTGTTGATGATCTGGCAACCTCAGCACCAAATAGTAAAAACGGTGATTGTAATGAAAACCTGGCAACCCAGAATGAAGCGATTAGTCAGTTTGTTGGAGCAACTGGTTTCACCATGTCGAAACAATTATACCCATTGGGCGCCAGTAAACGTAAGATGAAAAAACTTGAAAAAGAAAAGAAAAAAACTCTCTCAAGGTAATGTGAAATACATTTTTCCTTGAACACATAATGACAACAAATGTTTCACAATAACTCGGCAGAGTGTTTGAGCGCTGACTTTTTAGTGTTCGGCTACAATCTAATGCAGTGCTACCATGACGTCATTAGTCAGTGTCAATACCGCTTTCAATTGTTTATATGCAATAAACACTACGCTATGTCAAATGCATTTTTGTCAGTCCAGTAAATGTGTTATGTTAGAACAGGGGTGTTCGCAGTCTGTGAGTGTTGGAGTTGGGGGATAGCGGTCTGTGATTGTGAGAGCAGTGCAAAGTGAAACTGAAACTGAAGATGCTTTACTGTTCCTCTAAGTCTCCGGGCCCACTCCACTGCTGTATGGACCCCCAGGAATGCTGGGCCTGGGCCCCATGAATTTGTTATGTTTACCCCCCTTAATGGCACCCCGGAGTAAAACAACTAGTGGGATTTTAACCCTTTTAAGATGAATCATCTTACATGTGCCTACCTCCTGCCAGTTCACAAGCCACAGTGCACCAGCCCCTTATGGCCTTTCTGACAGGTGGTGAGTGCATCAGAAACTGGGACCACCCTGACCAGGATACAAACCCCAGCCTCCTGCACCAAAGTCAGTCAATGTTTATTACATTCTTTATTGTTTTACTGTCACTGTGTTAAAATATAACACAGTGGTATGTATAGCCAGTGAACTTTTGACATGAATTAGTATCATAATCCAGAGTGAAATTATTTGGTGTTTATGGATGTATGGTACAGTGGGGGGGGGGCTTCCCCAACTTGTCTTGCTTAGGGTCCCCACATGAGCAGGGCTGGGCCTGCAGGTTGGGGCGGGCATTGATTGAGCAGACACAAAAATATGTACAGTATCATGTATGAATTCCCTATAGGTAAAATATTTTGCGATATATAGCCTATTATATTTTATATTATTTGATGGTTAATACTACATAACTTGTGTAACCTGCAGATTGACATCATGAGAGCACCAAGCAGTGACACCCGGCCACCATTCATTGGAATTATGCATCACATAAGAGATCTATTGCAGAAATTACTTTTTTAATGGTGTTTGAACTGAAATCACAAGTTCTGCAAAAAAAAAAAAAAAAAGTATGGGGCAAGAGTAAGACCAATTAAAACTTATTTGATAGTTTCATTTGGCCAAAGCAATGAGGGGAAAAAAAAACCTTTTAATTGTCCTCTGTATATTCCACCTCACAGTCCCTAGTCTCTCTCTGTCATCCTCCATTCCTTCTCGCTCACTGTTTCCCTCTTTGTCCATCATGGGACTGGCTAGAAATCCATCTAATTTATTCTGTTTCAGTCGTTTTGACATGTTGACATGTTCTCTGGGGGATGGGTAATATTAAATTAGAATGATTATAAATGAACTGATGTCTTGCTGAATGATTAGAGCATTAAAGTGAGTGTGAAGCATGTATTTTTAGGTTATTTGTAACCAAATAGGCTATGCTATAAATAAATGCAAACATGAAATAGATTTTTGATATAACAAGCAAATACATTAAGTGTCTTTGCTTGTTGTAGTGTTCGCCTATCAATCTCAAGTGTACACCTGGCGGATCATTATAGAGGGTATGTACATGACGTCACACTAGCGGAAGTCACTGCGGTTCCGCCCACTGAGTGGCAGAAAGAGGGAGATGAGTGGCAGCGTTAGCTTCAACACTGTCTAAACTTAAGAACAATATTAAATAAAAATGTGGAAGAGCTGTTGTACAATTGATTGCATGAACAGGTTTGAAAAGCAGACGGAGCTACTGTTTTACAGGCACCGAAAGTTACCTGGATTTGTGGATCCTGTTTACTGTCAGGTAACATTAATTTATGCTGTGTTTTTGGGTAAAATCATACCTTAAATTACGTATTGTTCTGGCTAACGTTACTTCTTAGTAAAGCTGTTGTTAGCATCTTACATGGTGCTATGATGGCGTATAAGGGCCACATAAGAAAATGAAAACACTGTCACTACAGCATTAAAGTCATAAATAAAATATTGAGATTAAAACCCAAAGTCGAAAACAAAAAGTGTCATAATTTTAGGAGAATTAAGTCGTAATATTTCAAGAATAAAGCCATAATTTTATGAGAATGAAGTCATCATATTCTGAGAATAAAGCCATAATA
>JAPQRP010050139.1:0-32849 GCA_037367295.1 Apogon hyalosoma
CTCTCTCTCTCTCTCTCTCTCTCTCTCTCTCTCTCATCACTTGCAATATCCCCCTGCCCCGCTCATCCAATAGGATCGTGTTGTGCGCAAGGCGTGCGAAAGCGCTGAGCTGCGATACGCCACAAATAAATTGCAAAGGAATAGGCCACATACTATACATCATCTAACCGTGAGGGTCATCGAGAAGCAAGGCTGAACATCATCTCTGTGAGGGACACGACTTATTACTGAAGGGGGCAGGGCAGGGGCGATATGTCCCATCAATCACTGCTGGATGGCAGCGACGCACAATGGACAGAAATCCAGTTACTGACAAGTGAGAGGAAGATACGCTTCACATTTTCTGACCCCTCGGAATAACTCGACACAAGCTTGTTACCGGGTTGAGTATGTTTTATCTGGGGTTTTCTTTTGTCAGTGTGCGGTTTTAAAAACTATTCTGAGACCGAATCATTTCAATCACTGTAAATTTATCAAAAAAAAAAAAAAAAAAAAAAAGGATGCCACTGATGCCATGTTAGGAAAACACCCACACATCAGCTGATAACTGACGCCTCATCAGTAGTTTTAAACTTCCATCTGCATCTCTTGCATCACAAAGTGAAAACGTGATTTCAATCTTGAGGAAAAACTAAAAAATGATTTAACATCCCTGTTGACAGACCATCATATTTGATCTAAACAAAGACCACAAGCGCCCCCTATCGGAATGTAATCATCCCCTACAGGATCAATACTATAGATCGTTTTGACAGGAGACTATGAACCTTGTCAAAGCTTAGAACTTATCTGAAGTACATAAAACTGCAGACTTCCTCCAGTTCAGTCTGTTAGCGTGGAGCTTCAGCACAGTCACATCTGAGGGCAGGATGTGCTTATTTATTTATTTTTCATCCAGGTAAAGCTTACGCAAGCAACTTGGGCTTTAAAACCCTGTTGCTGGTTCAGAGAACCCACACTGCTTAGCGGATGCAGTCAGCTGTGGATAAACCCAAGCTTTCTCTCATACGGAAAAAGGCTGGAGGGCAATGGAGAGGCTGCAGACTTTGGATGCAAAGATAATAGGACTTCTCAGCAGCCCATGAGAGTGAAACCCTAAACACCTCAAAGATCAGCAATGATTACAAAGTTTAGCATCAGACAATAGACACCATCTCCATGGAACATTTGGGAATATGGGCTTTACAAACCAAAAAAAACTCAATATAACATTTTGATTTATGTTAAGATGTCAGCAGTTGTCAACCTCTAAATACTGAGTACTCTAAATTCTAACAAGTCAAAAAAAATTCAGCATATGGATTTATCCAAACTTTTAATAGTCCTTTTTTAAATGTACACACAATGAACAAAATCACTCAATCAAAAACATTTGATTAAACATCTGATTTTTTACAGCATTTTATATGAATGCGCTGTCATGTCAGACAAAAACACACACACACACACACTCAGAATACACAGCCGCCTCTGTAGTAATCTCTAAAAGGTGTTAGCGTAGGTGCACAACTCTCCTGTAGGGCCGATGAAGGGGCTTCAGTGTAATGACTCGGAAGAGGGATCCAATTAATCTGTAGAGTCCGAGACGCCGGCAGCTGTAGCCTTCTTTAATAAGATGGAGCGCACAACCTACACTTATTATTCAGAAGGGTTACACACCATAAGATCAGAGTTTAGAGTTATTTAATCTACGCCTTTGTCTGACCATGGTGCTGAAAAAGCGGCGGGGACAATACAGACGGAGCAAAGTGGCAGAGAGTCTGAGTGGTTGTTACTGATGCCTGGGGGAACACCTCAGGCTCTCTCCCAATTTACCAGATGTACACTAACAAGACTACAAACACAAATTAAACCATGGAATGACTAAAGAACAGAGCTGACTGATAACTGTTGCTTCTCTCTATAAAACCTCCAGATATGATGTAAAAATTAAAGAAACAGACAGCAACAGTTTCCATGCACACAGCACACATCAGACATCCTGCTTTGAGGGTCAGTAGAGGATCTAATCCTACTGCTAACCATGGATACTAAAGAAAGTCTATAAAATGCCAAATACAACAGTAATGTAGTCTGTGTTTATTTATGTGTCTCTTCCAAGGCCCAGGCAACCATCTTCCACTTCAAATAGGCAGAGGGTAAGGAGAGACACAGCCTTTTTCTCTCACACTTTAATTGAAAATACCCCAAATAAATATGCCGGCAGCGCTGATTCACCTGCTGATTGCAGACACTAAAAATAGACTCCAATTTGCAGAGAAATGGGGCTAGATAATGATTAAAGAGCCTCATGCAGAGAAAACAGTCAAGGGAATACAAGTCATATAGCCTTCTTTCCCTGAAGGAAAAAAAAAACATCATCACAGGATGGTTCTGGCAGAGAAGGGTGGAGGTCCTGCTCAAGGTTTACTCACAGATTTTGCATGAGCTAATATCACTGTGAAACTGAAATGAGAAATATGATGGGATACAGCTGTCTAAGAGGAGGAACCAGTCTTATAAAAAGCAGTGGGTCAAAGTGGTACAATAGCTCATTAACCATCCTAATTAAACAGCTGGATGACATACAGAGTGCAGTATCCAGGCTCAGTGCAGCAGGAAGAGGCTCCTGCCCTGCATGAGGTTGGAATATGGTCGGCAGGGCAGCTGTAGGAGGGCAGAAGCAGGTGCCGAGGGTCTGAGAGGGCAGTGGCTGGGCCAACAGAGGGGGAGGGGGCTCTTCAGTTCTTCAGCACTGCCTCGTAACTCTGAAACACAGACTGGGAAACCTCTGGAGCTCTGCACTTCAGGGAGACCTGAGGGAGACGGAGAGGGTTACAACTCAAACAACATTAAATGTTAAGTCAAGTTATTCTGTCCTGTCTCTATAGGGAGATTTATTCTGCACATATAAGACAATTGAGGTCTTAGGTCAGTTATGTGCCTTTAACCAAGGGACTAGCTAACATACGCAGGGTTCCTATTGGTTTTGACATGTTAAATTTCAAGGGCTCATATTTTGCCAAACCCACTTTTATTAGTCTTTGGTATATCTATTTGTGTATTTGAGAACCTTAACAGTTCCTAAGGTTTGAATTTGAACCCTCCAGGTGCTGCAAAGCTATCTTTATATTAATTTTGGCAAAACTCAAGTAGATTTCTACAACCTGTTTCAATTTCTTCTTAATTTGTTATGTTTTAGAACTAGTTATGTCACAACATTTGTACATATAAGGTCAAGACTTCCGACGAACATTTCTCCGAGTACGACATAATGGTTTGTCAGCAGCAATGGTTGTAGTCCATACTGAAAATATGTCCAAATTTCAACCTGATTACCTAAAATGTTCAGTTGTTGGTTGAATGGGACAGAGCAGCACAGACAACAACCTGGAAGGGGGTGGAGTCATTTGCATTAAAAGGGCCAGCGCTCAAAACGACCTTTCTTGTGTCATTACTCAAAAATAGGGTTGAAGATGGACCAATGGAGTTTAATTAATGAAGAATTCAGACCCAAGCAGAGCATTTATAATTTATGTAGACCACAGGGAAATGTTTTAAAATGCATAATTCCATTTAAAAAAAAAAAAAAAGCAAAATATCACTCCTTTAAGACTTTTTAAGACTATTTAGAACAGGATTTAATGGCCATTTCACAGCCCATTTCACAGCCATACTGGAAAAATTCATGACTCGTAGAATTTAGGAAAATGTATTTACTCAAATGATTTTTTAAAAGGTATTAAATGCAGATTTGTAAATTCAAGACTTTTAAGACTTTAAGACCCTGTGGAAACCCTGCATACATATGTTGATTTAAATGCGTTAAGAAGCAGTGTTTAAATCAGGGTTCTCCAACTAGGAGAGTGCCTCATTAAAGGCTCAAAGAATATGTAAGCTATTTTTTAACATAATCAACCCATTAAGATTTCTAGTCATACAAATTTATACAAATCCCATTGCCCTCTGGGATATAATGTTTATTTGCTCAACAGCTGTCAGGTAAACATACTGCTGTCAAGTTTGTTTAGCAATGACAACAACAAAAAGCCAGGAAAAAAAACAACCTTTCTCATGAGGAGCCGATAAAATGTTTTTCCCCCACAAATATACAAGTACATCAGTCGATAAATGATGTAATAAATTCCCAACTTTTCATGTGACTTTCCTAATGGTAACAGTCTAGATGTTATGATACAAACTGTGGTTGTTGCACATCAACATTTTGGAAATGAAGCTTATAAATCTGCATTGAGATCAGCTATGGGGAGAAATGTTTCTAATAATATAAAACATGAGCATTTCTCAGTCACTTTCATTTTGTCAAATTACCTCTCAAAGACCAGACACATCAAGCTCAGAATACAAAAGTACTACAAGTTTCAACACTGCATCTAACACTTACCTCAGACATGAATAAACTGAATTTGAAATGAAGCGAATCCCTAATGACAAGACACGTCATACAATTTAGTAAACTGTGATGTAGACTCAAGGTTCTCATCAGACAACCTGTAGTTATTCCTGCAGGGTTGCATGTTGTTTTGTTTTTGCTATTGTTACTTCACTAAAACCTATGAATTTTCGCATAGTTTTGAATCCCATTATATTGTAGATTACCTCCATCATTAGACTTAAGTGTTTATGCACAGACCTAAACTAAAGAAACAGGGGGAAAAAAAACTTCCAGTCTGGAGAGAAAATTTACTATAAGAGCCCAAAACAAAAATCTAGAAATCTGCTTTTCAAAGTGTGAGCCCTATATTATTATTATTATTATTATTATTATTATTAACTTCATCAATGATTACCTTTGTTTATCAATTTCTTTAAGCCATTTCCTAAATCCTGATTTAGATTTTTGGGGAAGGCATGGAAACTTAGACAAAGAACTCTATATCTCAAACTAAAAGGACCTTGTTTTATCTAATTGTTATTAGAATGAGTATATGCTTTATATGGTGGTCATGTTCCTGTTTTCAATGTCAATAATAAATGTCAATGTCACAAAAGTGTATGACAAATAAAATATTCATTCATTCATTCATTCCTACATCCTGAAATACTATGACATGATACAGAATAAAACATGAAAGAAAATGGAGTTAAATGCACAAGTTTTAGTTAAATAACATTTTAAAAACCATAACAGCCTCCAGATGTAAGGAAACTCATGAAATTAAGAAAACTGCTCAAAGACTGAATCACTGCCAGTCATAACAGAACTGAAATGAACTGATATATCTTTAACTTAAGGCGGTATTTCTATTCTGGCATCTATTCTGCTCAGACCCCAAGAGAAACCTTTAAATATTTTTTTTTTTTTTTTCAAATTATGTGCTGTACCTAAGGCTTATAATGACAAGGAAAACTCTGGTGTTAAAAGGTAAATGAGACCTTGGTAATGAAACAGAACAACTACATCATCCCTTTGACCGCACTTGTCAAGAGAGGACATAAAAACACTTTCTGTTGAAATACTTTTTTAATCTGGCTTTAATAGATACAGATAAACTGTCCAAATGATATAAATGTCAACACATCACACCTCAAGGTAGGTTTAGAATTTGATAGAGCCTCACAAAATGAGTTTCTTTGCCATCATTTTGCTGATGTTACTTCCTCAAATCCACAAACACAGCTTTTGCTTTGGTTTAATGAAATGTTTAATGTTGCATTAAACATACATTAACTTCTAATAATGTCGCATTTTTTGGCTTCTTCTGCTCTTCCCTGTGGTTCAAAAATGAGCTCTTACATCACTGCATCTAAATTTTCAAAACCAGTATTCTGACAACACAACCCTTACACCAGCACAATTATTATAATTACAGTGATTAGTTATGAGCCACAGATGTTGGAGTGACTAAGATGCATTTCCCACCAGGTTCCTCTTGGATTAAATGAATTCAAGATCAAACAAAGGTGATGGAGTGTGTTGTTGTAGATACCACTGAGCTGGAGTGGAATAGCAGCGATCATGCACCACTCCTTAAGTGTAGCCTTAGTACACTCAGGACTCTTTACTAATGCATGACGCTGCTGGCAACATTTAGGCAGCCGCTCTCCTGTCAGCATGGGGTAGGAAGTGAGGAAATGCGGATGTTGTAGCTTTTGTGCAGAACCCACTTTTAACAGTGTTCAAAAAATGGTGTTTCACTGTAGAGCTGTATTCACAGTTATTGTTAGAATATGAGTATTACATTTGTTGTTAAAATGCAAGGAAATAGCAGCAGCAGCAAGAGATAAAGAGCAGGTGAGTAATGACGAAGGTCGGTGTAATAACCTAAATGTGTTTCTACTGCTGTGAGAGACACAAATCACAATTATTTTCCAGCTTTATTTCATCAACCTAAGACCATGAACTTCAATTATGAAGGAGATTACATAACAATGATGCAGCAAAAATGGCTATATCCTATGAAAAACATTTTCCTCCTCACTAACGTAATTTAAGATGAAGCCGAATACACTGATTGAAAAGAAAAAAGAAAAAAGAAATTCACATAACCAGCTTTTAAGAACAGGATATAAACACCACTTGTAAGCCTGTTGAAATGTGGTTAAGCAAAGACATATGGCTGCTTAATTCTTAATTAATCCTTTTCTAACAGATCTATACAACGTGTAGCTTCATATCAACTTTCATAGTACTTTACCTCAAACTAGAATATTAATCAAAAATGATGCCTCCTTATGGTAAGCAATTACTTTAGACCTTCTGCCACATGCTAAGTTGCATCTATTTGTGAGCATTACGGAAAATAATATACTGTGTCACAACTTCTGTTAAACTATAATATCAGTACAAGTTGTGGCATTTTCAATTTTCTGCCAAGCCTGTAGAAAATTGTTTATGGATTTTCTTTTGTTTTCCCTTTGACTTTTTCTATCCCTACCTCTTTCCTTAGGTGGAGTTTTAATATGTTTAATCTCTTATGATGGAGCTGTAAAAATGTCCTTTGCAGAAAAGCTGTGATATGTATGATATAGCTATAGTGTCTTGATATCACACTCATTTGACACAGATAACTCACAAATGTTACTGAAAAATAAAATGCTTATGAATATAAGCATTAGTTTTTGGTAAATCAATAGAATACAATATCTAACAATCAAAGATAAGTAGGTCACACTGATGTAAAAATCCAGTATTTGAACACACCAGTTCACTGATTTGAGCTATTGTAAATGGTCTGGTGCACACACAGCTTAATGACAGATGCCAGGTACCACTATCTTTGAAGTCTCTCTGACAGTTACCACATTACCTGTTCTAGTGTAAAGCAACTGTGAACATACTGCATTAGTGTGCGGGGCATTGTTGTGTTGCCCATTTCTCCATTTAAACCCACTTAGACAAAAAAAAAACAAAAAACCTTTAAATCATCAGCTCACGACAGACAGAAAATCAGCCAACATCTCTGGTCACATTGTTGCCATGGGGACAGGAGATGGCAGATGAGATGAGAACACTTTGCTCTATGTCAAAAAAGACAATCAGCTGTGCCCCAATTTCCAACTACCTTGTACATATACTTATGTGTATATTCATGGGCTTCAGCTTCAGTCCAATTAAAGTGAATAAGTTTAGAGAGAGAGAGCAAAATGTTTAGCCAAATATCTCTCATGGGTATTAGATTTTGTAACTTTTAAAATATTTGACATCAACAGAATCATATAATGAAGCATGCATACAAGCAACATATTAAAACCCAGAGTTGGAAATATATAAAATGGAACTGTGACAGAGCTATAAAATCCTGATATAAGTAGTGGCGTCATGGGAGAGTTCAAACAAGTCTGAAATATCAGAAAAATAGGCCAAGTTTGAGGCCAAACCTCAAAGCAGTATGGGTAAGCAGCCACAAAAACCCAACAAGCTCGCATATCTCCCTGCTCACGGCAATGTAATCAGAACTGTTCTAATGTCTTATCTCACAATAAAACCCAGAAAACACACGGAGGCAGGGCTTTACTTCTTCAGGTCTAAAAATAGCTGCCGACAAAAGGCTTTGGCAGCTTGGCTTTAATGTGCGGTGCCAAGAGAGCGCTGGGACCATGAAGCAGTCAGCAGCTCAGAGAGACACTATCAGAATTCGCACTGTAGTACACTGTACTGCACACTGCCGCAGTTAACTTAAATGTCTAGTCTTCACCAGACGATTTATAATTTATATCATGTTCTGCAGCTTTTGCCAGCCCCCGCGAGGGAAGATTTGGACTGAAAAATTAACATCAAAACAAAATGAGAGGCTGGGAGAAGGACAAGTAAAACACACAGGAAACAGCAAGGAAAGAAGAAATACTTAATAAATAAACACAAAGAATGTCATGTCGATCAATTCCAATGAATGAATTACTACTTGCAGGCATTTTTAAAAATCCTATACACCATGAGAAGGTGATTTTAAAAAAAAAAAAAAAGATGAAATTGGGAACGTCGTAAAACAATTAAAAATCCTTAAATTAGGTAGCACTGGGTGACTGATAAATTGAGTAGTCTAGATGGAGGAAAACACAGACAGGTAATGCCAGCTTATGAATAAAAACATGATCTAGAAGCAGAGTGAGTGATGAGCTGAAAGAAAAGCCCACCAAGGTCATCATTCTGGACTAGTCATGCAGAATTTCTAAGCCAAAATGGACCACAGTTCAATGACAGAGCAGACATGCAACCCTTTATAATAGGGAACAAGAACAAATGCATATGAACGTTAACACATGCAGGTTGAGTGGCTAGTGCTAGAACGCAGCACAATGAACCAGTTGGCCCTGCACCTCCCATCAGTCTCTGTCATGTCGGTCTCATCATTCATCTCCATCAACAACAAACAGCGATGTCAGTATTTTGGTTACTGTCACAATCACTTATGTTTTGCCTTGTAATATATTAAAAAAAAAAAAAAACACCTCAGGAAGGTTTTTATACTGAATATTAAAAGAGATGGAATTTTAACAACATGGTCAATTTATACTTGAACACTCAATTTCAAAACCTGTTCTGGTCATTTTAGAGAAACAGAGATTACATACTTGACTAGACTGCATAACAAATATATTACTTGATAGGTTTGGAATTTATAAAGAGGAACGCTACCGTTACTGTGATTTTCAGTGGAAAGGCACCAACTCACATGCATCACAAGACTTTGGATGTGAGTGGCTAGTGAGATTTTTTTTTTTTTTTTTAATTACCCTAAAGGTGAAAGCACATTTTACAGGAGAGGATTAAAATTTTTGGAAACTGTAGGAGCCAGGATGACAGACATTAGAAAAGCTCAGTAATAAGATATTTCTGGTCAGAGATACACTAAACATTGGACGGCATACTTAAAACCAAAACAGCTTTCCAATTTTACATTTTTTATCTCAGGCAGAGTGGATTTTCAATGTGTGCACTTTCACTAAACTATATATTTTGAGATCACCGGGTACTGGCTACCTTCTGACAAAACAAGGAATAAATAGTTAAGAGTTAATGAAGTACACATAATTTAAAAAAAAAAAGAATTTTCCCCTTCGCATACAAATGAAAACATTTACTAAAATGGGTTCCTTATGTATGAAAGTCATGACCACATTTTATGGTGTTAATAAGTTAAAAGGTCCTTGGCTGTTACGAACTGTGTTTGTTTTTGTCCACCTCCTTTTTATAACCTGACACATGTTTACTATCTGAGGAAATGGTTGCCTGACTTCATAAATTATAATTTTTTTCTACTTCAGTAACATACTGGATTGTAGAGGCCGAATGATATTGGATTGTTAAAGGCAGATATAGTGACAATAAAAATGAATAGTTTGGAACACAAAACAGCAGAAGAAATCAATCAATTATTCAAAATCATATTCACCTCACTGGAGGTCTGAAAAACCATGTCTTTGGCTTCATTAAAAATTAGATAACTGTTGAACTGAGCATTTGGATGAAACTAATGAATACCTGAATAAGTACTGAATAATTTCACAAACTCAAAGTAACTTAAGAATAAACACTGAACTCAACATCAAACTACTTGTAAAAATTTAGAGAATATTAACTCTGAAGCCTAATATTTACCATCAACTTGAACATCATCTCTCAAACATGTTTATATGCATCTCTGTTGACATACATCTGTATCAGACATTAAATGGTTATTAATATTGCCGTTTGATGTGTATTATTTGGGGGGGGGGGGGAAACGGGACAACATGAATAGAAGTGTTTCATGCCACTGGCTGTACATACTGCCTGTATCTGGAAGGCTATATGCTTTGTAAATTCTGAAATGTTCTCAAAACAACAAATACTGTAACTTATTACAATGATTATTATTGTGAATAATAATTTAATTATTTGGAAAATACATACAGGACATATTATTTAAAGCCCTGTTAACACGTTAAACCTCTTTGTATGTGATAAAATGTAACCCTCTTACTCTTACAAATAGGGAACACTTACATTTAGAGATGTATTTATGTGCTGTATTATGAAATGAAGCACCAAGTATTTCTTTTGGGAGTAAAACTATCAATTCAAGCTCAATAATGATGTGGCACCATTTCAGCCAATACTGACCGTGTAGTTGGGGTTTCCTGCCTGCACCCTCAGCTCCGCCAGCACCCAGATGCCATTGGTCAGTTTTATTGACTGATAAAGCATGTCCTGGCCTTCCACTGTACGCTTGGCTATGGTGAAAATATTGCTACCTTGCAGTTTGTTGGAGGCAGCATCTGTTAGGGGAACAATCAAAAATAAACATTTAAGTATTTAACCACTCACATTTTGACTGCACAAGCCCAAGCTCTTTTATGTTATTCAGTGTCTGTGAATAACTATTATTATTTCATAAAAAGTGTCATTCACTGACACTCCTGTCATGGTCTCTGGTTGTCTGCTGAAAATTCATTCAGTGCACAAGACCGTGCAGGATTTCTTTTTGCACTTATCATCCACTAAAATTACACTCCCTGGCTGTCTGCACAGCAAAGATACAGTCACTAATTTGAAATTAACTTTTCTCCCCAGCCTCTGTCTGCTGTGCCCCAGTCGGATGTGAAGCTCTCTTTCTTTGTTCATGAAGAAATTTAATCTGTGGGTGGAAATCTTCATTAAGCTGTCATTAGGAATTCTTCTCCAGTTCAGCTGCTCTCAGGCTTGTGTAAAACTAAATTATCACACGTAAATATGAGCTGCAGCCAATGAGTTCTCATGAAATACAATTTAGTTCATTAGGGAGGATGTGAATTTCAGATCACTTTGGCATGACTGAGCTAGCTTCACATGTGGAAAAGCTGCAGGATATGGCAGTTCAGTGCAGTGTTTGGAAACTACAGGGCTCTGTGCTGTCTCATTATCATTCTCACCTGAGCTGAGATGACAGTCTTTGATCTGAAACTGGGACTCATTGTCATTAGGAATGTCTTTCCATGTGGCCAGGAACACCTGTCGCTCTGTGGATGGAGATAAATTGGATGAATATCAACATTCTGAAAGGTACACAGTAGGAGGGAAACATGTATAGGTTATATCATAAAAATGTTATACAAGGTAAAGATATTTATTCTGTGAATTCAAGTATGAAGTGGTATGTCATCACATTAACTTTCTTCCATAAAAACAAAATAACTACCTCCCTCAAGACAACATTCGAGTCAAAAAGAAGAAGGATTCTCTTATTAACATAAGGATTAAATTCTTTCAAAATGAAAGCTTTAACATTGAAAATTGGAAGAATATAACCATGATACAGATGAGATCAGTCATGTTTCCCTAACTTTAAAGTGTACCTGTACTGGTCATGCTTACAACATTAATTGTGCTTTCTGTATTACTTCTAAACAAGAGAGGCATAAATTCAGTAAAAAAAAAAAAAAAAAAAACGCAGAATTTTATTACTTGAGTTACGCATGGGGGCAGAACCTATGGGCCAGCCGCTGCTGGCCAGAAGTGACATACCATCATTCATTTCAGGTGATTGAGTGCAAATAAACAAGCAGCAGTCAGTGAGTGAGATTGAGTGGAAAGCATGTGTTTGTGCAGCGTAAGTTTGCACTCCACCATTGTCCAAGGAACGCAACCCAGCACTGGCTCATAATGTGTCATCATAGACTGGTGTCTGCTGCACAGGGTCAGTGACCAGCCCATCACAGCCCAGGTAATCGGACAATATAATGAGTCTGTGTCACTACTGGTGCTAGAACAGCCCGTGAAGGAGGCAACGTGTCGTTGGACATGCCTAACTGACGGAGCAGGGACTTAGTACTTGTTCATACTTGACAAGAGACTATGACACAAGTTACCTGACAGAACCACTAGTATTATATGTGATCTTTTGAAATAGCTAGCAATGAAAATTCACTACAGGTACCCTGTAACAAGCTAAGGAGTCCTACAGTCCAAATCACTTCACCTTACTAGAGTGCTAATCCATGAAATCACAAAATAATGTGAGAGAGGTACCACAGTAGAAATAATATTGCCTATTAAATCTTTACACAAAGACAAATTCCTACTGTCACATGATATGCACTGTCACATCACCCAACAACAACGTGAACCGTGACAAGGGTAAATGTACACAATGTAGCGAAGAAGGTAAATCTGGTATCCGAGTCGTCTGATTCCACACTAGATAATGGGTGTCCTGTTGCAGTTTATGCTCCTAAGCATGACCTTACAATTTCTTTTAACAGTCCTGATGCTAGCCCATTAAGACAAAAAACATATTTTGAAGAATATTTCAAAGACAAAGATCTCAAAATGATGGACACTGTACAATCAGCAAGAAAATATATGACCCCAAGTTCTGTATAAGTGAAGGCAAGTGCACAATCCCACGTACACTGACATCACGCACTCCACATAATGATGTACTCCATTTAAAGACTGACGTAAGTGTTGCTTACGTCAGCAGGAGTTTGAGGCTTTTGAGTGAAAAGATTTAGCCACACACACTCACCCATCTTTCCATCCTCCACAAACAGCATGCTGATGGGGTACTGGCAGCTGAAGTAGAAGACGTCAATGTTGTTCTTTACAGCCACCTGTGTGAGTGATTACATCCAAGGAGGGGGGTAAAGGAGGACGACAAGTGCAGAAACAAGAAGCAATACATGAGTAATTACTTCTGAAGTGTCCTTCAAGGATGTGCAATATTGTGTGGTGTGCGGTGTTGATTGAACAAGAGGCTTGCAAACACATTTATACATAAGTGCAAAATGTATCCTACAAAATAATCTGTTTTCTCTATACTGGTCTGTGCACACTCCTAAGTACAAGACTGCTCAATGAGTGGAGAATATGGAGCTATAAATAAATAAATATGAAACTTCAGGGAATGCTTTGGAGGAGGGTATAAATAAATATGAAGAGGGATAAAAATAACAAAGTGATTTAAAATTAACTACCAAACAAAAATAAGTGACACAGAACAGTGACAATTAAAGCAGATCTAAAATGCATCTGTGCGTGTAATCTTCGCATACAATTGTCGAAGTTGACAGTTTCTGGTGATAAAAGAATAATGGAAGTAGCTGGAGTCAGATGTGGGAGGCAGGGATATTGATCAAGCTGCTCAACAGAGAAGTGCTGAGCAAAGGACAGTTAGACAGAGGATGGTACAAGAATGACTCCTGAATTATTCATGCCCTATTTCTGGGTGCAATGCAGAGCTGCACGTAACACAAGGTGTCATAACCAAATGAAACAAAGCTTTATTCTAAATGCATGTAAAATGCAAAGCTCTATTCGGAAGTAATGGGTGCCTCAGGAGAAGAGGTCACACCAAGTCAAACTAAAAAGAATACTGTATGACTTCATTTTAACACCACTTTTTGAGTTTCATGTGTATGTATCTCCTGTAGTTTTACATCCAGTTTCTGCTTTTTGTCATATTTCTATTAATGTGTAAAACAAAACAGGTCTTAGTGTGGGGAAAAAGGCCCATATAAATGGGATCCATAGTTACTAATGCACTGCTCTCAAAAGGTGCCATTTTCTGATGAAAGGGATTTAGTGATTGTGGCTGTGTATGAGCTTAAAATGCTACTGCCCAACATCAGTAACACAAAAGAGCACTCAAAATAGTGTCCCTGGATATTATCTATCATGCAGACAAAAATAACAGAGAACCTCTCAAAGTAAAATATCTGAGAATAGGCTGAAATAGTCATCTGCATCAAGGTAGAGCCTAGAGGCAGCAGAGCACAAAGGTTAGCGGAGCTACTGAGGCCAAGAGAAACAAAGAAGCCATGTGTTCTGTGACCACTAATGACTGCTCCCACTCTGTCGCCCCCTTGACACCCTTATCTTCACTCTCCAGCTGCACAGGCTCCTCACCCACCATTTTTCCCAGTTAAAAGAATCATCCACAGGATATTTGAAACTTATCACAATTGCTCTGGAGGCAGCGTTATGTTTTAATTTAGTTATATTCGCAGCATGGGAATTTATTTGATATGGCTAAATGGCTTATGAGACTGAGGACACATTACAAAGATACAGAGACATGTATTCATAACCTAATGGCACAGAAAGATCTATACATTTGACCAAATTCTTCCATAAAGATCTACAAACATTTCTCACTTTAAAATGGAAGTAAAGCTTTTTTCCTAATTATATTGGAATATGTTATTAATTGAGCAAATATGTACCAGGCAGATAATGATATATCAAATCTGGAGCAACTCATCCACATCCATGTCTGCTGGCTCTTTTACATCTAATTTGACAACTGATCTGAATTGACACTCAAGGCCCTGAGCTCAGTAGGAAGCCATGTTGGGACAGTTAACTTTGTACAGCCCAAAACCAAAAAATGAAAAAAGCTAGCTGGCTTGTGTAATCTTGTGGTTCTTTTTAGACTCTGAGAATAATCTTCAGTTAGTGTTAACTTCAGTAACCGATCATGATTTAACTAAGTGGATGTGGCAGCAGCTGAAGAAAGCTACCACTTATGAAGTTTACTTGAAAACTATGAGCATTACTGAGAGGCTAGACAAGGTTTCAGCTTGTTGTCCTTCTTTAAAGTGCACTCTGGGTTCACAGCACAAGTCAAAAAGTACAAGTTGCAAATGAAAGATTACAGAACACACCAATCTCTTCTATCTTCCGTTCACTCCTAGAGACCTACTGGTTCAAGGCTAGATAAGTGAGTAGTGTAACTTCTCATACTAAGTGACAGAACTTTAATTCCACTCAGAGTATTCAATTTTCCATCAGCTACCTGTAGATTATTGAGAGGCTCCATCTTCATAACAGGTCCGACAGTATTGAGGGGAAGGCTCACTTCAATACTCTGGTTTGGGCTAAGAGGAGTAAGAACTTGCAGTGGACCAGCTGGAGCTAGACCAAAGCTACGGCGAAGAAGAGAAAGGTTTAAAACAAAAAGGAAAGGAAATGATCAGCAATATCAACACATTGTTCAGGGAATGTCCTTACCTGTTTCTGTTAAACTGGATAGCAAAATCAGTCATAACACTCATAGCTTTGTTAGTGAGGGTCATCTCCATTTGGATGACCCCAGAACGGCGGGCAAAGGTACCAGATATTTCCAGGCCCTTAGCCTTCATGGCTGGAAGCCAAACCTAAGCAGAGACAACAGTTATTTTTATTAAGAATTCCACCATAGTTACAATATCCTATACTATGTCTCATCCCCTGCTTGTTTAGACTCACTGTTTTAGGAGGGCTATAAGATCCCATTGGCATTCCAACTCCACCTCCAAGATCAAACAGGTCGTCCAAACCGCCACTAACAGGAGCATTGAAAGAGGTTGGCATGACAGCTGGAGGAGCACCAAAACCAGCTGCCATCTGTGGGTCACAAAGCACTGTGTTATCCTAATACACTTCAATGTCATCCTGTACAGAGCAGTCCAAACAACACAGACAAAATGACTTACAGCAGGATTTCCTCCAAGGTCTCCGCCAAGCTGGAGAGAGGGAAAAACAGCAGAAAAATTCAAGTTAACGATTGCAGAGAAATAAAAAAATATCTGTGGTAGGTTTCAGGTGGATGAAAGGGGAGGTGCAGGATCTAAGACATGTCTTTTTAGTGATTAATGAGAGCTATAGGGTTTACACTGTTAACATACAGTCAAAGGAGGCAAGTTTACTTTCCTATTTTAAGTGACAGAACTTTTACTGTTCACATAAATCCAGATGGAGTGGCTGGTTATTGAAAATTGGTTTTACTCAAATGCAAATCACTACGCATGTGTCTATGGCAGGGATAAAAAAGTGGTGAATACTGAACTACAGTGCACAACTACACGGTTTGTTCAAAATACAGTGTGATACCAAAGGGTGACAAAGCAAAACTACATCAAAGACACAGTTTTGAAACAAACTCCACAGCTAACCTTTTTTTTAAGCAATCTAGGGTGTATAAGTATAAAAACTGAGTATAATGTGAAGTGCAAACAGGCACAGATGAAATGCTAGGGAGGACTGTTCAGGACACAGTGGTACAAAAGGGGAAAAATAGGGGATTCTAGGCTGGTGCTGGCCTCTATTGGTTCAGCGAGGTCCCCTGGACCAACCTCAGTAGGACTGTAATCTGGGGGCGATGGGGACTGATGTGAGAGCTGAGGTGACTGAGGAGTGTCCGTCCGCAGGGGAATGGGCGGCTGATTGAAAGATGAAACACAATGCAGAGCCCAGAAATAAGAAAAGTTGGACTAATGCATTTACCAGCATGCTTACTGTAGGTATCATGATAATAATGATGATTAATGATGAATGAAAACATCAAACCGATGTATGAGAGCTACAGATTAAAACAAGAGGGAGCTACTAAATCCTAAAATGGTCTAATGTAGTCTGTAAATGTTGTGCCCCCTCCCTACATGTAGTTACCGGCTCGGACTCATCCCCCATCTGCAGGTGCAGCATTGAACAAAGGAAGGAAAACACACACAAGTCAAAAGGAAAAAAAAAAGCACAGAAGGAAGAATGAAGACCTCCATTATCGTCAAAAGATCCCAACGGCAACAAGCCTAGTATTGAAATCAGCTCATAAATGTTACATCAGCATTTCCATCAGTGACACAATCACTGATTCAACAGTATACAGAAGACCTACCAGGCTATCCAGTCCTCCACCAAGAAGATCCATAGCTCCCATCTGCATGCCAGAGGTGGGTGGTGGTGGTCCAGTTGTGGTGGGAGGTGTCAGGTCCAGATTGAGCAAATCTCCCAGGAGATCTCCCTGGGAGGGAATGACAGCAGGGGGGGCCTCAGAGACTCCAGCAGCTGAGCCTGTATCTGGGCTATCAACACTCTCTCCACTGTGGAAAAGGGAGACGTGAGAAAGGAAAACAAAGAGAAAGTGACATTGAAAGGTTGTGTGTTGCAATGGTGATGGTGTGTTTTTGTAATCATGTCTGGAAGTATGACCAATAACTTGGATAAGAGTATTTTTTAAGATGCATGTAGGTTTGTAATTTATTCTACTGTACATAAACATATTTTATTTTCATTATGTGTTAAGACCATAACTAATATAAGGTTTGCCGCCAAAAATGCAAGATAGGAAACAATATGTATGAATGTTTATTATTCAAGCTGCAACATACCAAGCCCCTCTACAGTTGGGTTGTTTCTCTGAGAAGGTAAACTGAGGGTAATGGGCTCTATGCACAGTCCCACTACTTCCTGAACTTCAGGTGGTTCCTTTATTTCCTCTTTCATTATTGGACACACCGATTAATCCAGGTGCGTCTGCTACTTCCTGTTGCAACTACTGATTAATTAGATAAACCTGGATTAATCAGTGTGTCCAATAATGAAAGACAGGAAATAAAGGAGCCACCTGAAGTTCAGGAAGTAGTGGGGCTGTGCATAGAGCCCATTAACTGTAGCCGTAGCATTACAAAATTCTAGCTTTTACAAGTAAGTACAATTAATAATGATCCTATTTCAATATACATGACACAGTAGCACTTCTAGAGCTGAACAACATTATGTTGCCTTTTGAAGTGTTACTGCTTACTACAGCTGCTTTTGCAATACTACAACATAGTGGTATACAAAAAATTCATACAGTACTAAAACAAATTCATTCAATATATGAGCCAGCATTTATTGGTTATTAAAGTGCTGATGAAAATTAAAATAGCTGATTTGAAGATGAAACTGTTCTGACTAAATCATGTGCAAAGAACAATGACTTCTAGATGCCATTTGAAGGAAGGAAGGAACAAAGAAAAACAGGTCTGCAGTAAAAAGAAAAAAAAAAAGCTAAGGTAAGGTGTATTACTCAGCAAATTTAAAGTAAAGAAGGATAGCAGACTCCAGAAGCTATGTCCACTTGGAAAAACAAACCACTGGGGTGTCTTGGGGAGAAAAATTAAGTGCATGACTCACGATCCAGCACTGCCTGGAAGTCTCTTATGTTGAACACCACGGCTGCCCTCGACAAAGGCACTGGGAGGCTTGTGGTAAACAGAGGCCAGAGTACCAATGTGACAGATGAGCTCCTCCAGCAGTGTGGGCTCAATCAGATCAGTCTCCTCAGAGATCAGGGGCTTCTCAGCCAGAACCACCTCCTTGGCAGCCACTGGGTCCGTAGAGAGCAGACGCCAATAAATGTAGCCACGGTCCCTGAGGTCAGGGTTGTCAGAGTCCTGGAGAGAGAGATGGAGGCATGAACAATTATTATTTATATTGTAAGTTTAAGAAATACTTTATGTTAGACTGTTTTCCCTCACAGTCTCAATATGAGAGGCTGAACATAAATTCAAAAGATATCAAAAATTGAAAGAGCCTTGGGACTTATATAATGTATGAGGCAAACTGCACATTTTTTTTATTAAAATGCAGACAGTTTTGCAGTCTTTGACTAAACTCAAATATGGCTAAAAATAAAAACTACAGACGGATGTAAAGAAACTTATTTATTCAGTGTTTATCTTAACATTTACATTTTTAGAATGTATATTTTTAAATAGGAAGGCACATAGGGGATGTTTTGTACTCTCACCTGTGTGGCCAGGCTTAACACCTGCTGCACCAGCTCCTGAGTTTCAGTGGGCTTTTTCAGGAACAGCTTGACTATGCCAGTCAGTAGCTGCAACTGTACCTACAACACGGAGGACGCATAAAACAAATTACAACTCCTCATCAATACTACTTTAAAATTCATCTCATTTAGGCACAATATGCACACCATGAATTGACATTTCTTTTACTTCTCAAGTCTTAAAATAGCAGGTCTCCAATGGAGGCCATTCCCTGCTGTTTAGACTCAAGCAATTTACTGTAACCAAGGAATTTTACAAAGAGGAACTGTTAATATACAGTGCCCACAAATCACTTAATATAATAATTTAAGTATTTCCAAAGCAATAATAAATGAACCATCCTATTACTTAGGGAGAGCTTTCTCACCAAGCAAAGCTTAGTGCAATCCTACAATGAACAGCGGCATAATATTCTACAGTGCAAAAGCAAGGCTCTCTATAAAATCTGCCTCTGATCCAGAAATAACAATTGTACATTATGGATGTAAAGGAGTACTCTCTTTATGTTGTTTTTGGATAATGAACGACTTCTGCATTTCTGTATGGCTTACCTCTTTTATTTTGAGAGCTTTTCCAAAATCCTAATCTATGTACAACACAAACTGCTAAAATCAAGCACAAATTACTGGTGCCGGTACCATTAAAATGTACTTTTTCACACCACATTTTGAATAAAATTGGCAACTGGTGTACACTCTCCTAAACACACCTGGGTGCTTTCATCATGGAAACCCTCCAGAAAGCTCTCCAGCAGCTCATCAGCGTTGTCAATGCGTTCGGCGTACTCTCCCACAATCCAGATCATGGCTGCGCGTGCCTCTGGCTCATCCAGGGAGTCCAAATTTTCGCACAGAGTAGCAATGACACTCTCATACCTGGAAATGTCACACAAAACTTATTATATGCACTCAATTGTTGGAAAAGTAATATGAGAGACGGACAAAAAATCCATTTACAATTACCAAAAGCTATATTAACCTATTTTTAGCTAGCAAAAAACATCTTCGTGAATACACTGTCTCTCATTAATTAGTAAACAACTGCTTACTTCATATCCAGCAAATAAGGAGCAATATTAGCATGAATTCAGAGTGTCATTTTCTGGCAAACTGACAAACGTAAATCCAATGCTCAGTACGCCTCTAGCTCTGGTTTGGCCTTTGGGTTTTACTAGATTACATGCTCCAGCCGATATTTTCTGCAGTGGCTGATGAATGTATGCAGTGTTTCTAATCTGCATTAAACAGTTGATAATAACTCACTTGAGCTTCATTTACATGATGTTTTTCTCACAAGACTCCGCAAAGCAGCACCATTATTTGCTGTTAAACTAATGTAATAAACACAAATCTGACTTAAAAGTGATTCATACAGCTAAAGGCTCCAGTCAATCCAAGCTGTAAGCTGTGCAAGCTTTTTGCTTGGACTCTCACAGCCCCAGGGTGATGGGCTACTGCTGTGTGGGAGAGGTTTATGTCTGGCACATGAAACCACTCATCTATCCCCAGCAAAAGTCACGCTCCACATGAGTCAGCCTGACCCCTGACTAGGTGCAATCAAGGCTCAGTGTTGTCTACTACAAACACTCAGTGTGGTTCCATGGACAAAATGCATGTCTCATGACCAGAGTGCCAACATGAAAAGATTATTTTGTCCAAGCCATTTAAAGTCCCATTCTAAAAACCAGTAGTCTGAAGTGGAACAGTCAAGGAATCTACTGGTAACAGTCTCAGCAAATACAACATCAGTGTAAAAGTGCACTATTCAGTATATTATTTTAAAAATGCTACTTAACAGCACTTAAATACAGCATTTAAGTGTTACAAAAGCTGTACTTTAATGCATGCACTGATTAAACACTTGGAATTATGTAGAACTGTTAAGACAGAATGTGAATAAATAAATGAATGACGTGTTAATTTAAAATGTGTAACCACTGACAGTGATGTCAAAGGAGGACCTACTTATTGGGATATTTGCGGAAGATGTCCTTGATGACTACAATGGCCTCCTGCACCACGTAGTTCACCTTGGTCTGAATGAGGTCTAGCAAGGTGCTGACACAGCGCTCTGCTGATTGCTGATGAATGGAGAGAAAAATTATCCTGTATAGTATAATCTGCACTGACAAATACTTACAATAAATACACATTCAAAATAATAAAAAAAATACATTGCAAAAGAGACAGATGACCGTTTTTTCCACATGTGATTTAAGTGGGGAAACAGGAAATTTTCACCTTAAAATGTTTCTCCAGTACCATTTACATTGCAGAAATATAGAAATATATTTCACTCTGAATGAATACTTTACAGCTGAGTATTTAAAATGACTACCTATAACTAAAGGGAAGTTGACACGATGTTTGAAAAAGCTCCCTTAGTAGTTATTAGGTATTATTTTGTTGTTACACATAGACTAGACATAGAATGGTTGGAAAATATTTAACTTAATGTTGAAAACCAAATTAAAAAAAAAAAAAAAGAATAAATCCCAACCTTTCAACCGGAGATATTACTAAGGTAATAACAGAGTGGCTTTGTAATGTACATCTAAGTCTGGACTTATTATAATCATGGCAACAAAGATTTATAGTTTATGATAATGAAATGCAATGTTAATCATCTGCAATGTGAACAGCAATATACTGTGGTTTAATTGTCTATGTATAACAGACAGCTCTAATGTGACAACAGAGCCACCTTGTGTTTATTAAAAAACCCTGGTATTACTTATAAGTGCTGTTATTGATTAACTTCAAGTACAAGTTAACGTGAACATTTTTGTAAACACATGCTTTACTGACAATCTGCACAAATAAAAGCATTTGACAACAGCATTGCACCATTTCTACCCACCTCAACTTTGATGGCACAGCGGCCAATGGCTCTGACTGCTTTGCGGACAAAGTCCACATCCACCTCTGTGGCATACTCTTTCAGCTCAGCCAACACCTACAACACCATAGAAAACAGTCAAGTGAACTTGTCCAGTCAGGATTACTTAGTACTTCCATGAAGAGTTAATGGATCCATTACTTTCCCAACAAAATTATATCACTCTTAAAACAGTGAATGTCTTACCTGAGCAATGTTTGCTTGAGATGCTAAGCGAATCATGATGTCCAGCTTCTCTAGTTTGACATAGATTGGGTCATTGTATTTGACAAAGAAAACCTTCATCTCATGTTTCAGGATTTCTGGGCTAAAGAACACAGAAACATTTATTATTAACTGCATTCAATTATATAAAATAGCATTAACAAAATGGGAGTGGATTATTCCAAAAGCAGTAGGGAGATCCTCTCCCAACATTTACCGTCTCTGTACAATGAGGTTGATATTTCTGAGGGCCACATATTGTAACTCAGGCTCAGCAGAGAGAAGAGTAACCAGAGGGGGGGCAAGCTTCTTCAGCAGTGTGCCATAGTAGTCCAAATCTTTGGGCAGCATCTCCATAAATTTCATTAGAACTTTTACTGCTGACAACACCACTGCAGAGTTGGCATGGGAGAGTCGTGGCGTCACACGCTCACAGATGCTACAAGATGAAGATTTTATTAAGACAGATGACAGGAAACAAGTAGAAAGTTATACAGGGAATATGTGGTAATTGGCATGCAGGAGGAAAAAATGTTGATGCGCTGTCTTACCTTTGGGACTCGCGATCATCACGAGGTGTGTAATTAGCCAGACAGTCAAGAATGAAGATTTGTCCCCACTCTGTGCACTCGTTAAGAGCTGTCAGTAACTTGTTGATGGTCTGAGGGTTCAGGTCTAGAAGATTACTGTTGGGATGAGACTCTGCTATCTCAGACAGGGCTGCCACTGCATTTGCTACAACCTAAATATTAAAAAAAGATATACACCTTCAGCAAAAGACCAGTAGCTACCAGATACATTAAAGATCTAAGGCCATGTCCACAAGAAACCGTATCTTTTCCTATCCAATCTTTTTCTTTGTCATTTTCAAAAAAGTGCTACGTAAACACAGAGTTGTCTCAGGAAATATCTGCCACCACACAAAACAAGTGAAAATGATATAGGACAAATGCCAGGCCTGTATGTGGCATTGTAATACTCTCGCAAAAAATGGAGAAGTCGTGGAGCATGCACGTAAAGCTTGCATGCTGTATACAAACCATAGACTACAGAAGAAGAACAAGTACAACAACGAGCGGTAGATCCAAGAGCATGTAGAGAATATTGTTAGCTGTGGTTGTTTGTTGCTAATTTGTAATGAAAAAGTAGCCGAAGATTTTGACTCAATATTTCCAATAAGCTCAATAGCTATTGTACCACAAGCACTAGTCTGTAGTCCACCATTGTTGTTGTTGTGAAGTGGCATCTTGCTTCCGGGGTGAAAGGTTAGAGAGGTGAGACTATGACATCATTGTTTTAGAAAAGTTGCAGTTTGTTCGTACAGATGAAGACAGGAAACCGCCAATTTCAAATTTATGCACTCTGGTTTCAAAAAGTTGCAGTTTCAGTGACTGAAAACGCAGGTTTCGTGTGGACGAAAGGCCTATCCGATACAAAACTTTTGTGGATACAACCAGAACTGTGTTCGTATGTGCAGGGCCTAAAACAGAGGTCAGTATACCAACAAAATGCTGAAAAGACTTATCACTTATCAGTGAAAGCCAGAGCTGTGGCCCCTGCCCAGCTGTGTCACCCTCTGTTACAAAATCTGGAGCATACCATGGGGTTGGAGTCTGAGATGAGGTCCTTCAGGGTATCCAGGAAGCCCTGGTCCTCCACCAACTGGGCATTGATATCATGAAGCTTTGCTACACACACAGCTGCCGTCTTCCTCACATATGGGTCCTCATCCTTCAGACATTTCCTCAATGGCTCACAGAGGTACTCGGTGATCTTGTCAACACGGATACAGCCCATGGTGCGAACAGCAAGGGCTCGGATAAGAGGGTTTGGGTCTTCACAATCCTAAATGGGGAGTTCAGGGGATAACTACAGTCAGCTAACTTCAGTTGTTCATTAAGAGTTAAAGTTTTGTCACGTTTTTTTTTTTTTTTTTTTCCAGAATCCAACAAATATTGTAGAGCATCTAAAAGTTATCAGAGTTTTATTACAACATAATTTGTTTGTATAAGAAAACTGTAAGATATTTACTTACTATAAACTGCATGAAGTGTTACTATTAACGTACTATTGAAAAAAGCAAAACCCATCTACAAAGGCTACAAATGGCTGTATTTAACTGAAACAGATATAATTTAATTGCCTCACTTAATAAAGTGAAAAAGACTGAAGAGGGAAATGTAACCAAATTATGTTGCACAGCAGTACAGGTAAGTATCCTTCAAAACAAGTACAAGCAGATTCAAATTAACCAATAACACAATGCTGAACACATCAATGTATTTCTAATCCATACAATATGAGCATTCCTTTAACTAACCTTCACAAAGGTGTTAACAGCCATGATTGCCATGTCAGGTTGACTCTTGGCATAGTTCATCAAGTAGAGGTAGACCAGCTTCTTCAGTTCCAGGTTGTCTGTCTGCATACAGTTTACAACATCTGGAAACAGAGCACTGGACGGGGGAAAAATATGCTGTGAATATGGAATCAAAATGAAATGTATTTCGTTAAGTGACACCAACATGATGGTTTCTGACGTTAATAGCCTTGCCTCACCTGACATCTTTTCCAACGGTCATAGATGCAATGACCTTCTTCACAGCCTCCTTCTTTTTCTCCTTTTTATCACTGTTCAACTCCGCCTTAAGCTCAAAGATCTCACCTGTAAGCACAGAAGACAAAAGAAAATCAGCTGTCACACAGGCAAGGAAAGGAGTGCAGTAGTAATTTATGCAGACAGTACGCACTGTTGAAACTGGACAGTAAATACACTCACTGATCATAAAGCAGTGTATTCTTCACCTATCACAGCTGATCATAAATACACTACAGACATGTCAATATCTGAAGCACTTTCTGAAACTACAACATACAGTGATCTGCTTCAAAGTCATTTGACTCTGATGAATTAACAAAATTAGTTGTTGTCTTATGCAAATTTTTAATATGATTAATGACAGTACAATACAGTCCAATCAAATGAAAATCAATGTCTGGAAATATGCAGAACTTCATACTGCAATGGATTAAAGTCATTATACGTATTATGTATTCTAATCACATTGTCAAATCAATGCATTTGTTTTGCCAGCTGGTTAATCAAGACTGGGCAGTAATTTATTTCTCAGGGAATACAGAGGTCTTTTCCCAAGCACTGTAAGAGTGTATACAGACAGTGATTTGTTGTCTGCTGTGAATTTGTTTTGGCAAAAGCATGTTTTCATATAATCATTTAGAGGAATAAAAGTAGATCATTTTGCTGTTTATGCATAGCTTGTTACATAATTGAAAGTGGCTCAACTTTATTTAGTTTACATTTTGAATCAGTTAACATGTGTATCTATTTGCTCAAATTACAGTAAATATACACTGATTATAACTGTCTCTCCTACTTCCCAAAGTACTATAAACCCATAATCTCCTTCAAGATGTCAGTGGCATATGGGAACATATCACAGAAAAAAAACAGGAAGACACCAAAAGAAAAAATATTTGTGTCAAGGTATCCTTTAAGAACAGAGAGATTACGGTACATACTATTACACAAGACACAACAATCTGTTTGCATTAACTTGTCAATCTGTCAGAGCTCACACACAGAAGACACAGCAATATGGGTAATTCTGAGATTATGTTCAATATGTCTACTCTAATTTTCAATAATCAGCACTGTTCAGTTGAGAATCAGTGACAGAATCTTCAGGTCACTTTTTAAAACTAGAGTTATAGTTTAGTGCACATGATGTTTATCTGTTCATCTGCTCATCATATTTTAAAGAAAAGCATTACATGCATCTGTTTACATAAGATCTCTAAGATCCTAAAACTGAGAATATATTTACAGTCTTAAACATAGCAAATCCACTTGCTGTGAAAATATCAAATACATTAAAGGAAATGATTTTAAAAGAGATGGCAACATCCAATCTGCAGAGGTTCTCCTAAAAAAATATTGTATTACAAATATAAATGCTTACAAAATAAAATCAGATATCATAAAATCATAATAAAAAGTACATATGCAAATTCAAATATGTAAGCAGTCGGACCTTTTTTGGTGGTGGTGAAATACTTGGAGTCTGTCATTTTGGATCCAAATTGGCGGTTTTCCTGTAAAACAAAGAGGATGAGAAAAATACGCAAAGCCCTTTTCTTTAAAATCTTCTGATAAGTGAAAATGTGGGGCATCACATGAGCAACAGGAAATACTAGAAGTGCAAGCATAGGGAAATAAGAGGAACTGCTGTCTTTTCCTGAACAGCTAGCTCACACTGAATAGAAAAAAACAAATTCTGATTAGGAAACTGACTGAAAAAACATTAAACCCCTTGATCAGCATGTATTTGATAGTAACTTTTCAGCCAAGTCAGCTTTTTTCCTGCAGCATGTTAACAGTACATTGTACATTTCCAAAAATGTTTTTACTCCTGATCAAAAAATTCAACATTGTTCTCCTTTAAGACAATACTACAACAATAACACATCATTATATCTGATAAACACGTGATAAGCTGCCTTTGTGCTGTCTTTAACATTTACAGCTCACTACTACAATGCAAATATGTAAAAGTTCCAAACACTGAATTCAACAGGTGAGTTCTATTTAAATGACCATTTCTAGCAAATTAAGATTATTACTCTGTCATAGGGTAATGTTGAGGCATATCTTTGATATTAATCAAACTGTGTATAGTATGGTTGACTTATAATTTGATTGGATGTGAGGTAACGGTGGTAAGATGGACAGTTTTCCATATAAAAAGAAAAATTTACTAGGTTAAGATGCTAGCAAGTAATAGAGTAACTACCATTCACAGTAAAAGTACAGCAGACACTAATCTAATTCATATCTGAAAAAAACAATTGGTGCCGGCGGCCTATGATATATGAACATTAACTTGTTTTATCAGTGATACTGAAATGGATGTTTTCAAGTTTAGAACATGTTACTACTATACTGTACTTGACACTTTCATGTTCATTGAGCTGGCGTTAACTGTTGACACTGACGGTCTACTGATGCAAACTTAACCGAATACGACCCGTTAGCACTGAACTGCTACTGCTAAAACAGCTACATTGCGGTATATTTTCGCGCTGCTATCATGTTTTACTGTCATTACATTTTTAGCACATCGTTAGACAGTAAGTTAAGTAGTACTACAAGCGTCATATCTGCTAAAGTTGACTTTTCTTTGCTAACTAAAAAGTAGTTGTTAAAGAAGCGTATGCTAGCCTGTTAGCATCAGGCTACTGTGACGGGTAATGTTAGCATAGCCTACTCGAGAGTGTGTATTTCTGTAAAAAATAAAACAGAAATGTGAATTCAATTAAAAAAAAATAGGGCGAGCAAATCGGCTGCTAACGATGCTGTTCATTCAATTACTCACGCATAACTGATTCGCCCATTCCTGCATGTTTGCGGTAGTTACGGGTAGATGAATGAAACTGGTGCTAAAGGCTAGCTGCCTGTTGTGCAGTGTGCCTGTCAGTGTCAGCTAAAGCCTGGCCACTTCTCCAGCTAGCACAGCTGAGACATGACCTTCTAAGTAGAGGCTTAGAGAAGCCTTTGCCGGGATAGTTAAGCTCTTAATCTATCTGCCTAGTTTAAACCTTACCAAACGAATTAGCGTACCTTCTGCTGTTAAATTTAGACTCGCCACACAATGAATTTGGAGAGAAAATCCACCAACATCTTACCGTGACAGGCGTAAAAGCTGTGATGACGGCCTTCGTCTCCTCCCACTTGATTTACTTCCGTCTTTCCACAAAATAACGTTTGCAAACAGTAAAGCAACGTCATCTTTCATTCAGAGGATTGTTCATAATTGTATAGCATGTACATAATGGTTTTTCATGTATTTATACTAATAGCAGGCTGTATGTGAATATTTCACATGAATCGTGGTTACAGTATGATTCAAGGTTTATGCAAAGATATTTTGCTCACAACTCCAAGCAAAAAGTCCTGCATGTAAAAAAGATCATGATTTATACACAAACTGCAGAGAAAAATGTTTATTACAAGAACAACTTGACAGTATTTTCAACCTCAAAAAACAGTGAAATATTGCAGTATTGCTATATCATACAAACAAATTCCACAATGTCAAGCAATCTGTACATTTAACTTAAGTTTAGTGAAAAGAACATTAGCAAACATTGTCTGATCATAAACATTCAAATTTTGCTGATCAGGGTACAGAGGAGAGAGACTTTTATTAAATTTGCAAAGTTGTGCAGCACATAAATCACATTAAGAGATTGATTATGTTTTTTATGAAGTCACAGTTCGCATAACTGGTATAATTTTTCCAAACGCCAGTTTGTTTGAATATGTGTGTTAGAATAAACCGAAATAAACTGGTTAAAAAAATATGTGATACTATCTGTTCATACAGGTGACATTAATAATTAGAAACACACTGCCTATATGTAGCAGTATAATGAATCATTAATTATTTGTAACTGAGAATGAGTCAGCATTGAATTACCTTATCTATTAATTTTGCAAAATGGTGTATTTGTAATAAAAGTCACTTCTGTTCTCATACATGACTTCCCTTCAAGGTGTACTAATGAAGTAAAAAAAAAATGAAATGTTTGTACATGTTGGACTCCATTTCAACTTATTTCTCTTAACACGCATAGTTCACATGATGCACTCAGGACACAGATGTCATTTGATCCCAGTGAAACTTAATTTCATAAATAAATAAATACAACCAACATCACTTGACCCTTTACTCCACTTCTGTTCATATTCTCAAATAGTATGTACACAGAAATATATGTACACTCCCACCATGTCAGTGCACTGCAAAAGACATTTACCTAAAACTGCATAAAAGCAATTTGGCAATATTTCTTATTGACAAAACATTTCTGAAGGGATTTTACAGAGCACTGACCCCGCATTTCCCACATCCTTAATTCCAAATATATATATTTCACAAAGTCCATGTATTAATTGCCCAAGCAGATGTAGTGTTGCTGGAACCTGGACTGAAACTGTGCAAGAACTCCACAAGAGAACCTTAATATCCAGTTACAGTATCTATTATTCATGCACTGTTGCACACATGTGGGCACTCAAGTCACAGTCATTTTTTGTCCATCAAAGTCATTCTCTATACCATTGTTGTTGGCTCTGATTTGCTTCAGAAAAAGGTAGTGTGCCAAAAAAAGCAACATAACATTTTGCTTTGAATACAATGTTTTTTCTTCCACCACTAGATGTCCTCCCACTTTGTGCTTTGCCTTTGAAATCCATCTGCAAAGTAGATTGTCTGGCTTGATGTATTTCAACACAACTAACAGCACACAGGCAATAAATAAAAATTATCTTTTCAAGAATTCTACATCTACATCAAGTGTAATTTAAATAATTAAAATTGGCAATGATTCTCACTTTTTTCCCCTCACATTCACACTCAAACTCCATTTTCTATTTTCATCAGTTGTTTGATGGCATTGTAATGTTACCAAATGAATCTTAATGACAAAGAGCAAAAACATTCAAAACTAACCTGCTAATACATTTTAAGGCAAAGGGGATTTTCAAGGCATTTCCAACACCAAAGTTGCATAGCTAAGGCAGCACAGAACCTAATACAGTGAATATGTACATAATATTGTACCAATGCCTTTTTATGTACAAAATACCCACATCTCTCACTGAGCACATCCCCATATATTTACACATTCATTCTTTTAAAATTATGCATGTAGACATTTAGTTGTATTCCAGAGTAGAGTTTGGTCAGAGGAAGAACTCTTAACATTTCTGTTTCAGTGACAATGACACAAAGTAATATTACTTTCACTGTTCCTCATATTTTTTTACACTGTAGAACACTAAAATGTTTTTCTGCGTTAAATATAAAGTTGAAAACTGCAACACATTAAACACTTAAAAACAAATCTCTTTAAACGTCTAGTGTTTGGTTTGAAAAAGTGACATCTTACACTAATAACAGAGAACAAGTATACAGATATTGAATGTGGATGTAGAGTTCATAAATTCAGACCAACACTGAAGGTATCTATTTAACCTATTAGTATATTGTAAATATAGTGTAGTATAGTGAGCAAAAACCCCTATATATGATGCCCACTGATGTGGGGAGACAGAAAATCAATGTTACCAGTATTTTTGACGAACAAGGCAAGCAGAGATGATGTAGTAGACCACAAGAGGGAGCCAATCCATCTGACTAAGGTTTAGCGTTTACACTGTTTTTAGTAATGAGCTTAAAACCCTGGCACTTTACCATGCCCCTGAGCGGGCACATGACAGCACATATGCTCTCTCTCTATCTCTCTGTTTTTGTATCAACCATGAGAATTTAACTAGTGTCTTGCAAAAAAAAAAAAAACACCATATGATTGGCAAAAGCATCCCCATGCACACATTGAAATTGAAGTAAAAGTAACATTAAAAACCATTCCTTTGGTAATAATAAATAATTTGGCTTGAGTGCAAAACAAAAAGCAATGTGAACCCCCTGCAGTTATTCACAGGACAAACTATATTTAAAAAAGTGTTTGACATGCAGTGAAAACAGTCTATAGCCCGGTTTGAAGTCTTTTTTACACAGTAGTCAGTAATCAGTTCATGACAACAATGCCTCTGGTTTTGTGCTACATCCAAGCTTCAGTGTCAAGGCTCCCTGACTGTCCAGGGTAGGAGCAATCTTTGTTGCCCATGGCTGGAGAACGTGGGTGAGGATGGATCATGTCTGCAAAAGCCTGGTGCAAACTCTTGCAGGAGGCTGAGCGACTAGTAGGATGGGAGCTCTGAGGAGACAATGGTGGGGTGTGGCAGGGGGAGAGCGTGTCATGAGCCTGTAGATCTCTGTAGCTGACTGGTGTGGGAATACGTGAAGGGCTGTTTTCTGGTCTATTGTCAGTGCGAGGTCTCATTCTGGGTCTCAACTTGTGCTTACCAATGAGGGATACCCTGTCAGTCTTCTTGTGTTCTTTCCTAGATTGCAAATTTTCTCCATCTGTGTCTCCATTGGCCAGAGGTGAAGATGGAGGTGGAGTCTCAGAGTGGGATTCACTCAGACTAAAGCACATAGAGGAGTTTTCACTTGAAGAATCCTGGAAGGAGCAGTCCTCTGAGGGGGGTAAAGAAATTGGTGAGGGGCAGGCCTCTGGAGGTGGGAGGCCATCACCATTTTCAACATCATAGGGTAAGTCTGGCTGGTGATTTTGCAGAGGAATGTCTCCTTCAGGTTCTGTTCCCCAACTGAGCTGACCCTGACAGTCTGTTAGTCCCCCTGTAGGAGGACAACCTCCGTGGTCTCCATTCATATTCCTACAGTGGGAAGCAGATTGTAAAGGGACTTGATTTATTAATCTGTCCAAGTTTGAGTCAGGCAGAGAAGAAGAAAGATGTTCCTTCTCCTCAGCAGAGCTAGAGATGGCTGGGAGCTTCTTCAGACCTCCTGCTCTCTCCCCCCAGTGTTCAGATTCTCCTTGAACAAAGTTGTGTGGTCCTCCAAAACTGTGTCCATAAAGTAAATTCAAGGGGTCATCCAGTGGAAAGTGACGTGGATTTCTCTTGGATTCCCTGAGGTCAGGCAAAGTTCCGATCTTTGCCCCCACGTTCAGGGAGGAGCTGGAGGAGTTTGAGGAGGAATAGGCTGAGTCAGTAACATTAGGATCTGCAGCCACTGTTATTAACTGAGTCACTTGACTGGACACTCCTCTTGCCTGCTGTGTATTAGCCAAGAACTCTGCCTCAAAGCTTCGATACAAATCCTGCTCCCTCTGGGGGTCAAGCGTTGACAGCATCTGGAAGCCACAGCCTGGTCCATCCTCCTCTGGCTCTTGATGGTCCTGACCAGACCAGTTCCTATGGTGGCCTCGCCCAGCTGTGCGAGGGCCATGTGAAGTCCGAGGGGACCGGGGGCCATGATGATTGCGGGGGGATGAATGTGGAGAACGTCGGCCTCCTGATGTGACCGGTGGTAATAGTCTGCCTTTTCCGATGGAAGGGGAGCGAGGCGCAGGAGGCCTTGGAGTCGTCACAGTCTTCTTACTTGGACTACTGCTGTTGCTCTGAATCCCTTTGAGAGGCGAGTTAGAGCATGAGGATGGTTGCCTCTTGGTGAGCCCACCCATTCTAGGAGATGATGGTGGTACTTGCTTGGCCCGAAGATCATCTCGTTTGTCTGAAGATGGGGGCTGAGGGTCTCTGAAGCGGGAGGCAGGCCCTGGGCTTGCATCGCTGGATCTAGTACGGCTGGGCAACTTACTCTGACTGTGTGACCGTGAAGCATGAAGCCTCCTCGGGCCTTCATTCCCAAGGGATCGTCCCCTCTCTGTGCGTGGTGTTCTTGCCCCCTCAGATGAACCTTGTGGTGGATTAGGTTTGAGTAATGGAGCAAGTGCAGGGCGTTCCCGAGAATGGCTGCGTGCACGAGGAGATGGACGCAGAGATGAACTCTGATTTCCTGCTCCAGGCCTCTCAATCACATGTTTCCCCTCTTTGCGGTTGACAAGTAGGATCACCTCCTCACCAGAGCGCCTTGAGGTGCCACTAAGCGAGTATCGCCCCCCTCCTCCTCCTCCTCCTCCCTTAGAGGAAGCTGTAGAGGAGTCACTGTCTCCAGACAAACGCCTTGTCACTGGCAACATTGTCTCCTTATTCCTACAACAAATTGATGAAAGAAAGAAAGAAATTATATGACAATCCAACAGTTCAGAAAGCAACATTTGTCTTACTCCTCCTCATTTTT
>JAPQRP010050140.1:0-11144 GCA_037367295.1 Apogon hyalosoma
GGTCATTTGGATAGTTTCTGTTGTCAGTATGATTTAAAAAGAGCAAACACATTTGTTTGACGATAAATGGCTTCACCGAACCACTAACCACGAGTGAAAGAAAAGTGTTTGTATTATCATTCATATTCTCTGAAAAATGGACAAAAATCACAAATTCTGCTGGGGTATGTAAACTTATGAGCACAACTGTATATATCCTGAAAGTTTGATGTTATAATTACATATGAAAACATGATTTTACTTGACTGATAGATGCACTGGAACTGGCAAAATATGGGAAGATGGTTGAGAAAGGGAGAAGACTTTATTCTGTACGGTCGCCTGTAGATGTGGCCTCCCGTCCTCTGCAGTCGGGTCCACTGCACAAATGCTTTTGAAGTTAGCGGTCAACCAGTGTTTATTCATTTATACTGCATGTCTTTTGACATTATCCTCACTCCTGCACAGTCCACCTGTCTGTCCACACCTGTAACTCAAAGGCTACAGAACATTTTCATTCATTCATTCCTTCATTTTCCAAACCTTTTCATCTTTGAGAGGGTTACTGTGATGCTAAAGCCTATCTGATCTACCAACAGGCAAAGGCACGATATGAAAACTGAAAATTACACTATATCAGGGGTGTCCAATCCTGGTCCTCTAGACCTCTAGCTACTATCCTGCATGTTTTAGAAGTTTCCCTCTTCCAGCACAACTGATGGTCGTTATCAGGCTTCTGCAGAGCTTGATGATAGGCTTATCATTTGAATCAGGTGTGCTGGAAGAGGGATACATCTGAAACATGCAGGATACCGGCCCTCGAGGACCAGGATCGGACACCCCTGCACTATATGGACAAAAGTATTGGGACACAATGAATTCAGGTGTTTCTTTCCTAAGAGGACTCTGGGCTACAAAACAATAATGACAAATGTCATAATGTAGTTTTATACTGTGATAAATATCATATTGATTATTAATATTGATGTTTATATCTCAAATCAGCTTGAATAGGACATCTTATGAGCTGTAGCCATGATGTGTCCCGATATTTATGTCCATATAATTTATAAATGTCAATTTTTCCCTAAAGTTTAATGGGATATCTTTATTTTTAAGTGAGATGTGAGAAGTATTTGTTTTTATTAGTGGTTTTCACATTTTGAGATCCAGGTTGGGTGGGTATGGGGGTCGCCATCAGTTCAGGGGGGGGTTTATACTTTGTGTGTCACAAAATCTTGTATCATAAAATGTGAATTTCTTCTCTCTTTTTTTTTTATATTTATATTGTAGTTTTGGAGATGCACAATGAAAAATATATAGAAAATTGATAAAAAAAAAAAAATGAGAGGGAAGTTGACTTAGAAAGCTGGAAATTATTAATCATATCTGAGCCTGTATAAAACAAAACTGAAAATCACGGTCCAGACTAGCCCAGGCACATGAATTAGACTACGTAGCCCACATTAAACAATCCAGCTGAAACTTGTTAAGCAGCAAAACCACTCTTGTTTACTCATCCCACACTGGGTGAGACAGTTTACTGACTTCATATTGACAAAGTCTGTGGCCTTTGAGGGATCCTCAAACCTGTGTGATGCTCCGTCTTGCATGGTGATTCTGAAAACTGCGGGGTAGAGTAAGCTGAACTTCACATCTGGATGGGAGTAGAAATTATGTTTAACTGCGCTGAATGCAGCCCACTTCTTAGTGACAGATGCCATGTAGTCAGGAAATACACAGATTCTTTTGCCGAATCAGGCTTTGGACATGGAAGAAATGCACCCTAGCTACAAAAGGGTGAGGCAGGCTTCCCTCTGTAGGTTTTTCTCACAAAATCCAATAAGCACAGTCGGGCAGAGGTTTATCTTTAAGGCCGAGGAAGTCCTGGAGTAGTTTAGCCACAAAATCTGTGGGATGGGGTCCCTCCTGTCCCTCAGGCACACCAAGCACACAAACATTATTCCTTCGGGATCTGGCTTCCAGGTCCTTGCACTTTTTAACCAGCTGTTTCACCTGTGTAGTTAGTTATCAGTCACTTACTCAAGTTCACTTAGCTGAGTGCTGTGATTTAAGAGAGTCCATCATGGACTGTAGCGGCTTAGCATCTAGGGCACTGGCAGTGCTAGCATCATCTGAGGTGGGTGTGGCTAGGTCAGGAGGGCTTTACGGCCTCCTTTGGCAGGTTCTTGTTTGGAACGGCTATTTGACATCTTAGTTGGCTCCTACGTTGATTATTTTAGCTAGATAGGTTTTCTACCTTGTTATAAGTGGTTCTGGACTAAGACTGTGTAAAAAAACTGTACTGTGACAAATTACAAATAAGTCACATTCTCTCGGAGCACTAAAGAGACACATCTACACTCTTCTGTGCTCCATAACACCCCCGTTCAGGGTTGTTTTGACAAATAAGATAGGAATAGTTGCTAAATCACATTGAAGACTGTAGATTTAAGAGAAATAGTGTATCTGATCTTCTCCATATGTGGCAAGTTGGTCATTTCTGCCAACCAGATTTTAAAACCCGGTATGTCTTCACCTCTCCAGTGGGTGAGTATAATCCCTTTTTATAGAAGTTGATAGCAACAGGGGTGATCTCAAAGTTAGGCAAGTTAGTGCGTACATACTCTTTTATCTGAAGGTAACAGAAAAAGTGGGAAACTAGGATTAGGAACCTTTCCCTCAACTTTGTAAAAGTGGCAAAGGAGTTGTCTGTATAAAGGTTTGTGATAGTGGTGATACCTCTGTCCAAATTGTGAAAGATTTATCAGTGAGAGAAGGGGAAAGGCATGGTTGTGGCAAACTGGGCTGTATCCAGAGATGTTGTGTAAAATCTTAGAAAGATGATGTTCAACAAGTTGGCTCATACTGCACACACACACAAAAAGGAAAGAAAAAAAAAAAAGGCAATGAAGAAAATGCATGGATAATGCCCTGAGCTGTATGACCAAAAAACAATATTATCAAACAAAAAGAGTTGATGGTTCAAAATGTTCACTGTATGTAATATTTACCATTTATGTGTGTTCATGATATAACATGGCAATTTGAGATAATTAGGCCATTAGGGTATGGTTTGACTGGTACATGATCTACTTTGAGGGACAGAAGACCACTGAATTGAAACTGGCTCCTCCCTCTAATCAAGGAAAGGAGGGGAGAAGAAACAGACTCAAAATAAATGATGTACTCAGCAACAGAAGTGGGCTGTAAGTGAAGGTTATATTTGGGGGAGTATCTCATACTTCAGCAGAAGTTTGTGCATAAATAATTCTGATGGTTAATGAAATCAGCATTTTCTCTATGTATATAAGGTATCAAGCCATGTGGCTCAGAGTAGTTCTGGTATGCTTCATGTCACTGTGAATTGCTTTCTATTTTTTTTGTCAAACTCTGTTGTCTTGAAAGCTGACTTCTCCTGGCGATTCAGTCGAAGGTCGATAAGATTCCTTGTAAGCAGAACATAGACCAGTCAGAGACGGAGGCCCCATTTTGATTTAAGAAGACTATTTCACAACAATGTCAGATAGAGAAAAAGCTTTCCTGACTTGATACCACATTTTTAGAGAGATTATAAGCATAAAATTATCACCTGTAATGGTTTTTAGAGGTACAGTCACAGAAAAAATTATTAGACCACCCCTTGTTTTTTTTTTTCAATTTCTTGTTCATTTTAATGCCTGGTACAACTAAAGGTACATTTGCTTGGATAATGATAACAAAAAAAGCTCATACAAGTTTAATTTAAGATCTGCCATTTTCCATGTTTTCTTGATAACCAAAATCATTTAAGATCTTACATCAATAGCTATAGTACTGTACTGCCAAAAACAGTGCTTTTAGGCATTCCACGTTTTCTTTTCTGTCTGTTTTAGATACATGATACTCACAGGAGTTAGTACTTGATTGCATAACCATTGTTTTTGATGACTTTTGATGGTCTAATAATTTTTTCCACAACTACGTTCAAAGAGGAAGAGAAGAGAAAGCTCTTGGAGAGTTCCTGCTCGATCTCAAGCCATGAAGGAGTGGAGGTCTTGACTCTGTATGGGTATGCACCTTGCCAGTATAACTTGTTGGCAGCCCAGTAGTAAAATTTAATGTTAGGCAGGTTTAGACCCCCATACTCTTGGGTTTGCATATGTGTCTCTTAGCTATATGATGTACATACATAGTTTGGGGTCTCCATTATTAATTATTTTTAACTTGAAAGAAATAATGATAGAGTTAATCATCAATATTGTTTGATATGAAAACTTAAAATTTTTAGCCATAATCACCCAATTCCAGTTACAAATACTCTTGATTATTATTAAACTGGCTGATTCCTCCTGTCCATACATGCACGTATATGTGTTGTTCCAGTGGATCCATACAGTAAATAACCCACTGTGGCAGATAAACATTCACTCATTGATTTACAGATGAAACTGGACACACTTCCATGGATTCTTTTGTTTTATGAGTTCATCTGTTCTTCTGCTACCAAATTTCAAGCAGAGCAAACTTTAATTCATTTTGATAATGTTCAGTTTAAAAACAGAATATTCTTTATTTCCACTTCAGATAAATACATCACTGGCTCATGTGGATTCATTAGATTACACATTAAACTGTAAAACTTTTAGCATTTCTGTGAGATACACTATAAGTCAGGTTTTTCCGTTTGTTCTTCTTCGTGGTTTGACTTTATTAAAGAGATAAAAAAGGGAAGAACGATCTGAATTGACTTCATTTATGGAATCAAGTGGTGCGTGATGTGTCCATGAAGCAGAAGCTGAGTACACAGATGCAGAGTACTGGTAAAATAAGAACAGTCTAATAAAAGCCTTAGGCTTCAGGCCAGCATGACAAACACACATACACAACAAGAAAAGAAACTTCTGTTGAAAAACAATGGACACAATAACGACAACACTGAGCACAGCCCAGTGGTCAGCAATTTCTTGGACTGGTGCGACTCCTTGTTTTTATCCATCAATGTGGATAAAACTAAGGAGATGGTGATCACCTTCAGTAGGGATCGTCCTGCCTTCTCTCCTGTGGTAATGAATGGCCATATGGTTGGCAGAGTACAGGAGTACAAATACTGTGTTAGACAGTAAACTGTGTTTCGAGCCTAGATTGATGATGTGGGTAAAAAAGCACACCAGCGGATGTACTTTTTAATGGAGGCTTCACAGTTTTAATGTCGACAAGACTTTTATGAGAATGTTCTACTCCTGTTTTATTGAATCAATTTTAACTTTTTCTTTTATTTGTTGGTATGGGTCACTTTCTGCACAGCTTAAAAACTGTCTCCAAGGATTGGCTAAGGTGTGTTCCAAAATTGTTGGCACTCCTCTTAATGATCTTCTTGCCCTGTATAAGAGCAGGTCCCTGAAAAAGGCAAGAAGTATCATCTCCAATTTAAGTCACACATTGTCTGGTGAATTCAGACTGCTCCCCTCACGTCGGTGCTATAGCCAACCCATGTGCAGAAGTAACAGGTTCAAAAACTCTTATTCCATCTGCCATCCAGCTGGTCAATGACACCTTTTAATATGGTGCTATTCATTGTATTTATTGTACTTGTACTTGTTTTTGTGTTGTGTCTAAGTGTGACTGTACTGCTGGCTACAGAACCAATTGCCCTTTAGGGATCCTAAAGATACCTTGAACCAAGACTCAAGGGACAAATACAGTCAGTATTTGACTTCACATCTGATCCTTTGTTTACATCTCTGAATTAATGGTATGTATACCATTTACACAACATAAAAATTCAATCAATCCATCAATCAACACCTCCCGTCTAGGTCCTTTATATTTATTTATTAATAATATTTAGATTGATTTAGACATGATTTATTGAAGCTGAAGTTCAGTGTATTTGTTCATTCATTAATTCATTTTCTGAACCTGCTGTATCCTCACTAGGGTCACAGGGGTTGCAGCTACTTATGGGCAAAGGCAGGGTACACCCCGGACATGTCGCTAGTTCATTGCAGAGCTGACATATAGAGATAAACAATCATTCTGATATTCACACCTATGAGCAATTTAGTTCAACCGATTAACCTATCACTGCATGTCTTTGGATGGTGGGAGGAAGAGGTACCCAGAGAGAACCCACACAGACACAGCACTGTGTTGAGACACTGGTGTTGGAATCGAACCCAGGACCTTGCTGTGAGGCACGAATGCTATCCACTGCACCACTGTGTCACTCCCCAGTGTATTTATTTCATTGTTATTATTTTTATTTCTTTAGGTATTTATGACAGTATAATCAGTAAATCTGTATAACAACCGTGGTGTTAAATGCTGTGTTGCTGGTTTATTTGGTTTCAGTGTGATTATGCTATGTGATTTTATAGTTAAAAAGTGATCACATCATCCTAATATATGCTGTTACCAAATTCCATATAGTGTGATGGATGACGTTGGTCCAACTGGTGAATCCTGTAGATTATACACATACAGATTCATTCCAGGTTAGACAGCCTCACCATAAACCAATTAATTTAATAAGGATTATTGTGTATATATTTGTGATAGTCTTAGTATGTAGCACCACCTCCACAGGTTCAGTCCACACTGTGCCTGGTAGAATCATTTTAAGATGACGGAAACAGTTTCAGTGGGTGTGGGTCTGGGGCCACATAACATGGGCTGATATTGACAACATACACTCCTGACTGAGATGGTGCCCTTAATCTGTGAAATGGCTTCAGATCAGGGTGTTTTGAGACCACTGCTGATAAATGACAATGAACTGAATTCAATGTCCTTCCACCCTCGTCCAGACCCAGGCCACCAAAGACCCAGGCCACTGAAAACTCAGGCCACATAAGACCTGAACTCAGTTCCATTACTAGTCACTCACCAAAGCCACTGTTAAACAGGATCATCTCAAACCCATGTCACTGTACATGTATGTCTGTGGAACTTAAAAGCCATGACCTAAAACTAGAACCTGTTTTCCCCTGTAACACACACACACACACACACACACACATACTAGTACTGGATTATGAACTCCAGTTGGTTTATATGTGGAACATCCTGAACCATTTTGTCAGGGAATAAATAGGCATGACTAATTAGCATTAGTGCTGGCTACAAGTAGGGCTGTGAAACTAAAAGATCTCATGGCTCTATACATAACTGACAGACTGGTTAAAAGGTACACAAATTATCTTTTGTTTCCTGAAGCTGCAGTGCTTTGTTGTTAACTACTCCAATCATACATCACTACCAACACTTCTAGAGCTAATTTAAAGGCTGTTTGTAAATAAATGAGGTCCCATTTTGGAAGAACATGTTTAACATCTGACTTCTGTGATTTATGAGAAACTCTTTCTGGTTTGATCTGTACCTCATTAGTTAGTTTGCTTTATTTTAGAGTGTAGAAAAGGGCTTTTTTATTACTTGCATTTTCTTTGTCCAAAAATCACATAATCACACATCTAACATTAAAATTAGAATACTGGTAAACTATCCACTCATCCACCCATAACAAGAAGGGGTCTTCCTATCAATATAGTGGCTTTTAATCCCAAACACACCCGTTTTGAGTACCCATGAATATAATATACATACACCATAAATCAGTCCCTCCAGAAAAACGTGATTATGTGATCACATAATTCAATGCAGAATTAAGTAAATAGTGCACATAATGTGGGGGTCCAGATTTTTTCAAAAATGGCACATATTCACTGCATTAATAACATTTCAGTGCAAAATATGCAAAATATGTGGGGCTGGCAGGATTTCATAATCCCCGCATTTTTCCGCGTAAAGTTTAAAAAATATTGCATTGTAACTTGACACGGGTAGTGATGTAATATGCAACACGCAACATCATTGGCTCGCTCATCCACAGAAGGTAATGTTGCCAACTTGGTGACTTTCTTGCTAAATCTGGTGACTTTTCAAATTCTCTTGGCGACTTTTTTTTTTCCAGAGGTGACTACCGACCAATTTAGTGACTTTTTTTTTATGTTGTTGGTAGGGCTGCAATTAACAATTATTTTAATAACTGATTAATGTGTAGATTATTTTAATAGCTAATCAATTCAGCAGATAAACACAAAAGACTCAATTCTCAAAAATCTGTATTTAGCCCAACACTATATAGGCTGCAGAAAAGTCATTAATGATTAAATCCCCACAATGGCTTCGGGTATAGATAGTGAACACTAGCCCGCTACCTAGACTTGTTATGGCTAGAGACTAGCAAGCTATAGACTTCAACCAGCCCTGGTTACAGGCTATCAAACTAGCATTGTATGTTCCAGTCAATGATAGGTAATGTTAGTCTGGTGGCCTGATAAACGTAGATGGATGGAAACATTATAATTACGACAATAGTGTCTAACTAGCTAGTGAGCTTAAGTAATCAGGACATGTAGATAGGTCTTAAGATAGGTCTACATTATGTTCCCAGTGGTCACTGCAACCCTGTTTGGCCGAAATGTAATGTGCTGTGGGGTTTTGGCCATTTTTTTCCTCCATATTCATGTTTTGTTACATAAATGGCACACTATGTTTTGGCCAAATGGGGGTGCCCAGCATCCAAAGCCTCAGCCATGCTGCTCTGTGTTTTCCTCTGTTACACTACACAATGCGCAGGCATGCCTCAATACTAACTAGCTCAAGACCCAATGAATCGACTGCCAAATTCATTGCCAGCTCTTTTAAGAGTCAATTTGGATCAATTTAATCAATTCATTTTTGCAGCACTAATTGTTGGATACTTTTCTGGTGTTTTAGATACTCTGATGTGAAAGGACGCATCATTCTGCGGGTACTCTCCTTAATGAGCCACAGGTGCTGCCATGAACCCCTCCACCATCTCAAAGCACTCACAGGTGGACAGTCTCACAGTCACCTCATGCAGCATTCTGAGGCTGTTACCATCATTTCTCACACTGCCATTGACTCTTTTTGGATGTTGTGAGGTTAAAACCATTCAATCAAAAAAAGTTACAAACATTATGGCTATGGCAAAAAAAAAATGTTTATGTTTTACTGTGAGTTGTTGTAGACTCCTAGGGGGAGCATAAGGTTAGACACTAAACCAAGGTTAAGAAAATAAACAAACAAAAATAAATTAAAGCTGCAAGCAGCATTGGGCAGGACCTCGCACCGCAAGTTCTCCCTCCCGTGACCGTCGACACCTCAGCCCAAGTCACACCTCTCCATCCCAACACCAGCTCCCACCCTTTTGTGTCCATCCTCATTACATCCCTACAGAACACCAGCGGCCCTTTGCTGAAACTACCTTCACCTTTTCATGAGGCTTTTAGTTTGAAAAACCCTACTGTGTGTTCGTACGTGTGTGTGAGAGACAGAATCAGTTTGAATAATGAATTGAAACTGTATGAAGAATATACCATAAAAATCATGATTTACCACATTTAAGGCTTTTATTTTAAAACACCCTACTGTGTGTGCATATGTGAGTCTGTGAGAGAATATTCTTTAATTAAGTAAAACTGTACAAACAGTCAAGTGTTTGGTCAAAAAAATGAAAAGAAGTTAATACTCATTTATTATTTCAATAAGTCTTTTATTTTGAAAAACATACTGCGTACTCTTTCCTCTGTGTGCAAATTGATAGATACCTATAATGCAGCAAATCTGTGTTATGAATCCAAAGGAAATATAGTCAGAATCACCCGTGAATCGAACCCAGTGCTCCTGTGTGACAGCCAATTGCAATGACCATCACACCATGCAGCCGACTGCAGCCAGGCTGAAAAATAGGAATTTTAGCATGGATGTGAAGTCTTCACAGTTAAGATCAAAGGTCAAAGTACTCTTCACCAAAACAGAGATTATTCAATAACTGTATGGCCCATTTCAAAAATTCTTTTGCGCATGTTCTCTGCAGACTTTCCTGAACAAACTAATGTATAGCACGTGTGAAAACAGTCAGAAATAAATAAGAAAAAAAAATCACAAAGACTTGGAGATACTTTGAAAGGCAAATTGCTGACTTCCTGTTGGGAGTTAACTCATGGGTATCAGTATATGATTTGTTGGGCTCAATGAGACCAACATTTTGGTGTTTGTTTCATGTCTGTACGACATTCCTACTGGAAGCTAGGGCTGTTTTTGTGTGTTTTTGTCTACATAGGTGGTGCTACAGAGCACATTTTGGCACCTAAGGGGTTAATTTGGATATTTTATCAAAGTGTTTGTAAGCCATGACATGTATGCCAAATTTGGAGAGTTCTGGAGCATGAGGGGGTGAAATGGCAGTTTACACTCTAAAAAGTGTAAAAATAAACTAACTTAAATAAATCCATAACCGTACATCATATCTCAAAAAATTTTGCATGGGAGAGTTGTGGTGAGTCCTGTGAATGTATAGATATATATAACATGTGGGCAAAAAGTCCAAAGTGAAAACTGAGTTTTACACATCGCAACTTTCTGGGTATATAAAAAAAAAAAAAACTGAGACGATTAAGACAAAGTTATGAGATCACTTTTTTTTTTCTTAGAAGGATTTACTCTGTCTTTTGGTGGTATTTACAAGCCAATACAACATATGGTGTCATACAAATTCATTTTAGAAATTTTATTTTGAAAGGCAAATTGCGGACTTCCTGTTAAGAGTTACATCATGGGTGTGACCATATGATTTATAGTGCTTCATAAAACAAACACTGTAGTGTTGGTTCCATGTCTCTATGATATTCCTGCTGGCTGAAAGGTCTGTTTCAAATTTTTTTTTAACATAGATGGTGCTAGAGAGCCCATTTTGGCACTGATGGGGTTCATTTTGACATTTTATTAAAATTTTTCACCAGACCTGACGTGTGCCAAATTTGGTGAGTTTTTCAGCATGTTTAGGGGGTCAAAATCCACTTCAAAGTGACACAGAAAAAGAAGAAAAATAAAAAAAAACATAGGAAAACAATAGGGCCTTGCCTCACCAGGCAAGTCCACTCACACTGTGTGTGAGTGGGACTTACCTTCCAGGCTCGGTCCCTAATAATATTAAAGCTGCAAGAAGCATTGGGCAGGACCTCGCACTGCGCGTTCCGCCTCCTGTGACCATCGACACCTCAGCCCAAGTCACACCTCTCCATCCCCGCACCAGCTCCCACCCTTTTGTGTCTGTCCTCATTACATCCCTACAGAACACCAGCAGCCCTTTGCTAAAA
>JAPQRP010050141.1:0-11138 GCA_037367295.1 Apogon hyalosoma
AAAAAAAAAAAAAAAGCCGGAAGCTGGAGGCAAAAAAAAAAAAAAAGCAGGAAGCTGGACGCAAACACTGGTCAGGGAAGGTCGTCTTGTGTTTTTGGGTGGCAGAAGCTAAAACTCAGACTTGAAATTTTATCGTCTACCAGCTGCTGCAAGTCAAAACAATCATCGACGGCTTTGGTTGAACGTAATTAGACAAAAGGACTGAACCGAGACAACCACCACCAAGTCACAGGTGTGCAGCGCACACTTCACACCAGCTAAGGTTCATCTGGAATGAACCACCAGTTTCAGCCTGGATAACGTCGTGGACGAGGCTACACTGGAACTGAAATGACGTTGTAACTGAAATGGGCAGGCTTTGGCTGCTCTTTAGAAGATAATCTGTCACTTGACGATTCTTGTTCTGTTTAAATGCTAATGCTAACTGCTAGCTAACTCAATGTTGTACGTTGTCGTTGACTGGGCGGCACTTGTGACCGCACGACACAAAAGTCCTCACTCAAATTATGATACTGTAAATTTTGAACATGTCCATTCAAGACGTAGTTATAAGCATCTAACGATTTCCAGGCCTTCAGTTTCTCTTTGGTACAGACGCTCGGTCTCTCTTTGAGCTCGGTGTAAGTATCTGGGCAGTCCTGTCGAACCGTCCATCCAGTCAGGGACCGTGTAGGGGTTAATGTCGTCCCATCAGCCAGAGTCAGCTTTTTAAAATAACATTTACGGTCAGTGTACTCACATAGCCACTAAAATGATCGTTTTCCTCGTCCATCTCAGCTACTACTAACTACTGACTGTGTGGAAAGGCCCTGTGGGCTGTTCATTACACCGCCCCCGAAGGGGAGGTAAGAGGTGCTGATGTAGGTTGGTTGGTTGGTTGGTTAACACTCTGGCAATCTATAAACCCAATTTGGCATGAATTCAACCAATAGTTTTGCTGCCAGTGAACCAGAATAGATCTGATTACATGTTTTGGAAAAGTAGGTCAAAGTTCACATCTTTTATGAATTTTTTAATTCTTTTTTTTTCCATTTACTAATGGGCGAAATTTGTAATGTCTATAAAAGCAACAATTTTGTTGCAATTTACTTCAAACTTGACACATATATAGAGGAAATTGATATGACATCACACACATAGACATGATGACATCAGCTGGATCCATGACAAAATAAGATACAATACGTGCGAGGGGCGGGGCTTGTTGTGCCTGGAACCACTTGTTTATTAGTAGTAATGCTTAAATACATGGTCTCTATGAGCTGTTAACAGCAAAACTAAAACAGAAAAAAGGAAAGAAGGTAGAGAAACACCAATAACCTTAGAGCTCAGTGTTCTTTTTTGTTTTTTTACCTAACAGCACTGACGTGTGAATGGGCCAGACATAGTTAAGATGTAGCTAAAAGTAGATCCCTCCGGTTGGCGCAGACATGTTTAAAGCCATAAGTGACAATAGAAATGAGCAGCACAGGTACAGCTGCTGCTGAGCTGAAGGCCGTCGTGGACAGAGGCCTTTCTGTCCGAGCTCCGACGGAGGAAACGCAGGCGTCACACAGTTACGCCATGTCCTGACAGAACGGCTGCCACTCGCACCAATTAAAAGGTGAGAGGAGAGGAAGAGCAGGAAGTTAGGAGCCAGAGACCGGACTGTACCGAACACTGGACTCACTGTTGGAGCTGATGTCTAACGAAAAGGTATTTTCATCTCATGACTTATTCACATTAAGCCATGAAAGAATTGGATGAGTGGAGCAGACGTGACCCTGTCAAACCTCACCCACCAAAAGCTAGACTCAACATTCTAATTTGAGGGACTGAGATGTTTATTAGACCTTTTAACAATATCCAGACCAAGCATTTTGCCATATCATTTTGTTTTTGCTATGTTTTTGTATCACATTGGGCATTTATCATAAAGTACCTTATATACCAGCACACATTTTTAACACAATTTAACTGGACTAGAAAGAATCAACTATCAAGAAACTATGCAGTGTTTCAGTTCATGAAATTAGATTTTTTTTGTTTTGTTTTTACATGTCCAATAACGATATAAATGTTCTTCTTAAAGGTCGGGTAGGAGAACCTGGAAAAACAGTTCATGGACGCTACCTTTGAAAATAGACAATTCAAAAGTCCAAACCCCTTTCTTCAGACTTCCCCCCGAAGCCACGCCTCCAGAGTGTGGGAACGTGCAATGCTTGTTCCCGAGGGTTCATGAGCCCGGTCCGCAGATCTGTGCGAACCTCTGAACTCAGGTCTGTTCATCAGTTTATTAGATGAGAAGTTGGACTTTTCACTTGTTATTTTGATATGTGTTCTCAGTAATCTCAGACTAGTAAGAACAGCTGATTGCAGTCAGGTTAGCAGCCACTAAAGTTAGCTCTGAACGCTGTAATCTGAGCATTTCACGATTAAGTTTGTCAGCAGAACAGCCCCAGTTTAGACCGATCTGACTAATGTTAGATTTCCTCCTGATTTATGTTAATGACAAAACAGCTTTCTGGTGAACTTTACATCCTAATATAGCTACTATAAGTAGCCAAGCTCTGGCTCTGGCTTCGTTTCCTGTACCAGTGCTCCAAACCAATGAGAACACAAGATTCATGCACGAAGCGGGGTACGCACAGAGGGGGAGGGACAAATGACAGTTGAGTTTGACAGACATATCACCGTTCAATCATTTCAATAGACCGGTTAAAATGATTGGATTGTGTTTTTTCAGTCCTGTTCATTCCACAGGTGAGTAACATTTCTTTTATTTTTGGGTTAGAACATTTAATTAATTGGTTGCAGTCGGAGTGTGAAGGGAATTTTAAGTAACATATAAAAAAAAAAAAAATGCTACAAGAAAACATCTTCCACCCTACTTTTAACATAATTTTTTTAAAACTACCAAAGACTTTCCTATAAAAAATGTGTGGATGATTTAACGATAGCAGCCATGTGGAAAAAGGCACCAAAAAAAAGCCTTTCAACTGGCTGCAGTGGGATGATAATCCACCAGGGGGCAGAAAACACGAATCAGGTCACGTCCAACAGGATTTAAGGAAAGTACTGATGTGGTTGATTAGATAAACCTGGTGTAGCAAATATGGTTTTACAGGGTTAAGCAACATTTCCAAAGTTTCACTTATCATACCTGAAATGTCTTAATCGGTCCAAACATGGCCGTGCATGCGTGTGCAGCTGCTTACAGCTCGCTCAGTTTTCAGTGCCTTTTCATATGTCAGCAGATCCACTTCTATCCTGAAGGACTCCTTCCATCCAGCCCCCACCCGCCCTCAGACAGGCGCTACAGTTCAGTAAAAGCCTGCCCCAACAGAATGACCAGCAGCTTCTTCCCCTGGTAACACCAACACTTCATAAACAGTCATGTGTTCCACTCTGCTGCTCCCTCCCTCCTTACGTGTAGTAATATCTCTTATTTATTTACCTGTTTCACCCACATACCATGAATAAGCTTCTGTTTATGCTGTGGTTACATGTCCACCTCAGTGTTGTTGAGCCGTGGGTGGACACGAATAGAACAGGTTTTGGTAGGTGTGTCTTTTCATTATCTAACTACTTTTATTTTCTCAAATACTTTTATTTCCTCTTAGCAACTTTTTTTCTCTTAGCTACTTTTATTTTGTCTGAGCTACTTTTATTTTCTCTTTTCTACCTTTATGTTTGGATATAGTACATGTTTTTATGTTATGCTCCATTTGCACTGACTTGAAGAGCACCTTGAATTCATCATGTGGTGAAGCCTTGTGTTAATATGATGACAATAAAGCTTCTTATCTAAATGTCATAAAGTTAGAGTTTTTTTTCCACTGTCCTGGCATTTGTGGAATTAAAACAGTTTGAGGACTGTAAAGCTGGAGGCTATAACGGTGCTGCCCAAAGGTCACCTGTGTTGTTGTTCGGTTTACTTCCCTGGTTCCACGGTGCTACCCACCTCCTCTCCAGATCTCTGGTGCTCTGTCGGGTCCAAACTTCACTTCTACTACGTCTCAGCCTCTGGATCACTGCCTTCCTCCCACTCCAAGGAGCCTTCAGATCAGTCATCGTGGTCAAGACCTTCCTCTGGTCTGGTTCCTCATACTGGACCCAGACAGCCCTGATATTACATGATGTTTAGGTTCTCGTTTGCCCAGGTCATCATTCTTGGTAGTTCTTCTCGGTTCAACTGGACTAAATAACTGAGCTAAACCAGTCCAGTTGAACCGAGAAGAACTACCAAGAACATGTATTTATTATAGGTTCCTCTGTCTATGCAGAATGTAATGTAGATTAAAGGGATAGGGTGTAACTGACACTTTAAAAACTTTTTCTTTGTAAGTACTCAGCCTCCAATTTAGAAATCCTGTTCTCCAGACTTAAGGTCACGTGCTTGTTTTGTATCAATCAAACTTTATCACCCTTCCCAAATTCAGAGACATGAATGGTTTATTTGGTCACTTCCACTCGGTTAGAAGTATACTGAAATGAAAACGAAAAACAGAAAAAACAGAATTTCTTTGCGTCAAAAAGTCACTAATAATCAGCGGAAGAGAAGGAAACAACAGTGTGTTCCAGACAAACAGGCCACATCTGAGGCATGTGTGTGTTATTTATCGCCCTGTAAATGTGATGGTTTGCAGTTTGTGGTTTTATTCAACCGCTCTGACAAGATAAATCAACACATCTCAAACTCTAAATACCTTGAAGGGAAAAACATGTTTTGCTCTGGGTTTAGAGTCTGAATGTGGGAGACACACACTTTTAACCCACAGAAGGTTATGAAGGTTATTCTCCACATTTAGGCTGTTTCCCCAAAAAACACAAGAAGGGACCCAGAAAACTTCAGGCGTTTTCAGACAGCGTACTCCAGTCTGTGCTGTACCTGAATACGCGCTCACACTGTTGCATTCTCAAGCTCATTCTGCAGCTCGTGCCTAGTACGAGTGGGTGTTCCAGGGCCAAAACAGTATGTGGCGGTGTGGAGGGAAGAGCCGCCTTCGTTGTCCCTGATATTTCACCCAGCGGTTCAGTTGATAAGGCGAGTCTGTGCAACATGGATCTGAGGCTTTTTCAGGAGACGGCAGGAGCGCCGTCTGTGGTGATATGGTCACCTCCGGTCTCAGGCACAGATCGTACCGTACTGGGGTCCACACAGTCCATACCCAGGACTACCTTCTCAGCTGGACTCGGGTACGGTACTGGAGCATGGAACGTTTGCATTCACACTGATAAGATGAAGCGGACTCTGGGTACACAGTGTGAAAACGCCCTGAATCTCAGTGATGTCCAGCTGAAGTTAGTCACAATGAAAGTCAGTGTCCACTTTTAAAGGTCTCTGTCAATGTCAAGTCCATGAAAGGCAACAGCTTCGTTAGAAGGGAACTATGGCTTTTCTGATGATGGTTCACCAGTAAATCATTAATGTTTTTGGGTGTGTATAACCTGCTGGTCTGCGGAATGATAGTTGGCTTACTTAGGATAAAGCTACAACCACACAGAGACATTAGCATTCCACCTTTTCCTTTGGACATTTTCACCTGATTAGTTGATTAAATGTGAAGTCAACAGTAGTCAATAATAATCTGTTCTACCAACGCCGATACTGTGCAAATACTACAGATAAACAGAGCTTAGGGTTTTACTAAACAATCCAGCACCAGTGCATTGTCTGGTCTGAACTATTAAGAGTTCTTTTAGTTTTGGTGAAATATTCTTATAAAGCTACATGAACAAGACACATGAAGACCATTTATGTTGAAGTTTTGTAAATGTGGGTCCTGAGGAGATCCAGCATTTAACTGTTGGGTCTTGAGCTGAACAGGGTCGGGAATGACTGCATCAGTCATTTACCTGGAACCTGAAAATGCCAGTTCTTCCCCAGACTTTGAAAACAGAGACAGAGGAGTTTGATGTCACTTTCCACAGGGACTGGACAGGGGTGTCATGGTTGGTAGTCTAACAGTTGGGAACTGGAAGTACTTACGGCTTCAGTCAGTTTACAAATGACCATTTATGGCCCCGCCCCCTGAAGGGGAGGCAAGGGCTGTTTTTTTATTTTATTTAGTGTGTTTCTTTGTTTGTTTGTTTACACTTTAGCAGTAAAACTATTGGTTGAATTCAGACCAAACTGAGTTTATAGATTGCCAGTGACCCAGAATAGACCCCATTTTGTCAGCTCTTCATTGGATTCCAGTCAAATTTCGTATTGATTTTAAAATTTTAGTCCTGCCTTTCCGGGCGTTGCATGGTCAGACCCCCCAGTACAAGCTGACTCGTGCCCCTACTCCTCTGGGTCACCCTTAGCTCTTCAGGCCAGAGCCTCCTGAAGGTCCCACAGACTCGTTTTAAAACCCGGGTAGAGCTGTCCTTTCAGGCTGGAGCCCCCAGACTCTGGAACTACCTGCCCCTGTCCCTCTGAGTGGTCGACTCCGTGGACTCTTTTAAAAAGCAGCTCAAGATGGTGTTATTTAGGAAAGCTTTTGGTTGATGGATTTATCCTTTTCTTTATTTTATGAAATTATTATGTTGTTTTATTGCACCCATTTTATGTACAGCACTTGTGATTGTTATCTGTGAAAAGCGCATTATAAATACATTTTACTTACTTACTATGTGATTACATTTTGGGAAAAGTAGGTCAAAGTTCACATTTTTTATGAATTCTTAACATTTTTTTTCCCATTTACTTTTAATGGGTGAAATTTCACATGTCCATAAAAACATCAATTTTGTTTCAATTTCCTTCAAACCTGGCACTAGAGGCTATTGATCTGACATCAGCACACGCATAGACATGATAACATCAGCTGGATCCATGACACAATAAGATACAATGCGTGTGAGGGGCGGGGCTTGTCATGCCTGGAACCACTTGTTTATTTAGTTTCTTGCTTCTTTATATCTGGTATAAATGAAGCAGACCGGACAAAAAGGACTTCAACTTGTCCCTCTACTCCTCACCTTTATTCTTAAAACATGCACCTTTTTGTACATAACGCCTGTGCTTCAATGCTGAAGGTGTAAAACAGCTCTAAGTATTTTCCCCATCAGTCGTGGTTTGATGGGACGATGCAAACCAGTTCCTGTCCCCTGTGATCCTGTCTTCACTCATCTGAATCTGGACTTTGACCCAGTCTTCTTTCTTTGGCCCCTTTCCTTTTCCAGTCAGTGCAGTCCAGACGGTGTAGTGTTGTGTGCCGGCATGTGAAGCTAAAGTCTTCGTCTTCGTGGTTTGTTTTTTTTAGACAGAGCAGACAGCACAGAGGCACACTTTCATCTTTTGATGAGGCCAGATCAGACTGTCAGACACATTCCTGCTCAGTCTCCTGGGCTGCTGCTTGCCACATTACTGCCTCCTGTCCAAACAAACACGGCCTGTCCAGAGGTCCTCCTGAGCCGAGCCAAGCCGAGCCGGGACAAACCGCCCACCTCTAACAGTTCTAAAATATAGACCGTCCATTTTTAACTCTGAAGTCCAAGAACAAGACGCTTTTTCTGCTCGTCCCAAACAGCGTCTGTCCACATGTTGCGGTCGAGGCTGTTGTTGTCATGTCTGGGTTTTAATGTGTGATTCCAAACGTCAGCAGCTTGTCATAGAAATCTTGGTGAGTTTCTAAAAGTAATGCAGTTGTGCAAACGGCCTGACTACCCCTGTAATTACAACACATTCAAAGCACCAAATTTTCATCTTGTCGGGGCGTCACTGTTCCACAGACAGGGCAGGCTCATTTTTCCACATGCAGGTACATATATAGAATGTGTAGACAATGCACAGTTACAGTTAGGTTTGGGTTCGGTAAAGACCAACGTGGTTCAGATCAGTAAAAGGGTCTGTGTTAGGCTTAAAACAACAAAAAAAAAAGGTCAGGGGGAGGGCTGTAACTTGGACGGAGGTGGGGGTCAGTGGGCAGAGGCGGGAAGTAACAAAGTATAAGTACTTTGTTACTTGAGTAGATTTTTTAACTATCTGTACTTTGAGTATTTGTTTTTCTGGCAGCTTTTTAATTTTACTCCCTCCATTTTTGCATAAATATCTGTTCTTTATCCTCCGTACTTTCTCAGAATAGGCTTGTTACTATTCTAACTAAACGAATGTGACAGTACAAAAAATACGATTCAGACCCGGTGCAGGACTCTGGTCAGTAGCATTCACTGTGGAATTAGAAAACAGAAACTGTTATGATTTTATCTGGTTAAATAAGCATTGTTTCATTCATGGCAAAAAATGCAGTTTTACTTTTTACTTTTGTACTTTATTACAATTGAGATTCTTATTTAAGGAGTTGAATCAGTACTTCTACTTTTACGAGAGTATTTTTTTCACACAAGTAGCTGTACTTCTACTTAAGTACAGAATGTGAGTACCTTTGCCACCTCTGTCAGTGGGGCAGGGGGTGCAGGCAGGGGTGGGGTGGAAGGGCTTAATGAGGGCAGACAGCTCTGCTTTTCCACACATAATGAAAGTTCTCCATTAGAAACACATCGTCTGTTTGTGTCCGTCAAACTGCACAAACTCTACCCTGCATCATGCAAATCCCTTCCCCTCCCTCCTCTCTTCTTCCCTCCCAGTAGCTCTCATCACCTTTGAATCTCAAATTTCAAGGCACATTTTTACATTTTAAACAAATATGGTTTTTACATGAAACCAGAACCCAGGTTACGCTTGACTTGTTTTTTTTCTTTTAGATGGAGTGAAAACTGAGAAGAATAACCCTTTAGGTTTAGTGTTCTCTATCTGTGCTGTGTGTACGAATGTCGTTTGGGGAGGTCAGCTTTAGGGAGATAATAATAATGGATTAGATTTCTGTAGCGCTTTTCAAGGCACCCAAAGCGCTTTACATTATTGATCCATTATTCATTCACTCACACATTCTCCCTCTGGCGGTGGTAAACTACATCTGTAACCACAGCTGCCCTGGGGCAGACTGACGGAAGCGTGGCTGCCAGTTCGCGTCAAACTCCTCCGACCACCATCGAACATTCATACACAGACAGACTAGGACTCGAACCGCCAACCCTTCGGTTACTGGACAACCTGCTCTACCTCCTGAGCCACGGCCATATACATATAAAGATGAATGTAAATACTGCAAAGTTCTGTGACCTGGGTACATTTAGTGAGCCTCCACCCTGAAAAAGCACCAGCTCTACATGACATGATGCCTTTTCCCATCATTCATCTGGTGCTGGCTCTGGGTGAAGTGCTGAGTGGACTAAAAGTCTTTATCACGGTTGTCAGATCAGATTGACATGTAACCTTTGAAAGAGAAACAGACGCTTTGTGAGCATTTTTCTGTGTCTGCCCGTTGGTGACAGACAGAGACGTCAAGTCGTCAAAGAGGACAATGCGTCTGGTCCAGAGTTGAACTCCAGGCAGACGGAGACACCCTCAGAGATGGAAGGAGGTGGTGGAAGGAGGTGGTGGAGGATGACAGGCTGATGGTTCAGTCTGGGTGTCACCGCCTCTGAAAAACTGGACATCAGGACAATAAGTGTCCTACAGAAGCATGTATACTGTCGGTAACTGTCATGCACAAAACCTCAGGAGTGAATGTTGGCTTCTTTCCAGATGATACAAACTGTTCGTGTTTGGTAGGAATTGGTTGACCTTCTTTAACAGCAGAGTAATATGCCCTAAATACTTCTGAGAACACACTGATCCAGCAGAAACAGTTCAGGGTAGTATTTGTAGTATTAGTATGGGAGTCGTACAGGGTTCTTCAAAAAGAATGAACCGATTTCATGACTCATTACTTCAGTTCTCAAGCGTCGTCATGGAATGAGTCAGTGACCATTTGAAAGAGGAGTTTTCTAAGTTCTGACCCACTATCCTCGATGACCTTAAACAACAGCGATCGACTCAGCGGATGTGATCTGCTGAGACACGTCTGGAGGAGTTCTCCTACGGCACTGGTGTTGTCTGTGCTGCAGGTGGAGGACACACTGAACACTTGAAGACAGGAAATAAAAGCAGATTGTGAGTAGAATACTGGTGACTTGGCTGGAGTTTTCTATGGCTTTTCCTTATTTAAATATTGCGTCATGAAATCGGTTCATTCTTTCTGAATAACCCTGTAGTATAAAACGGACCCTCCTCCAGGACCTTTGGCTGCTCTTCTGCTCCTAAAAGTAGGATGTTTCCATGTAGTTGCACATGCGTATTGCACACAAAAACATTTCAAAGTAGAAGATCTGCTTTTTTTTTTTTTTTACATTTATTAACTCAAGCTTTACTTTGACATGACGTCAAACTGAGGCCAAGGTTGGTTTCTACTTATGCACTGAACAAGTAACAGTAATATTCTTGACAGCATAAATATTACATGAATATTGCTCACTTCTACTGATTATACTTGATTTATTGATATCACTGAATTAATGGCCACCTGAATTAACCCTTTCATACATGACATCCACATGTGTGGACTCACAGTTGAACGGACTTTCCAAAGGTTCTAAAGGTCATGTTCTCCAAACCACATGGGGTCAGTCTGTACAGACCCTCAGCAACACAATGAACTAAAGGATCATCTGAGTTTGGAATGTGGACTGATCTGGATCTGTTAAAGTGAACCTCCTCAGATCAGACATGGGTTTACTGTCCACGTTTGGACTACAGGTTCACAGATTTAGACAAAAAAACCAAAAAAGAATCTGTCCTCCACAAAGGACAGTCATTAAAAACATTTAAAATGCATCTGAAAACACTGTTGCATCATGATGTTTCCAATATCTGCAATTATTGAATTAAAAAACCTAACTTTTCCTGGGTCTGAGGAGGTTAAATATCTTCTTATAAAAACCATATTTTAAAAAAATAAATAACTTATTCAAATGCATTTCACCTTTAGCCTAATTTTAAGTATTGAAATCAATCTTTTAAAAGATCTAGATACTTTTTTTTTCATAATTCATGCATGAAAGGGAGTGAGCAAGATTTACATAATACACTTTAACTATAACTTTCCATGTGTAATAATGCCCTTTTACTTAGTTAGTTAGCTTTAATAACACATAATATTTTTTAGAACTGGGTTCTTCTGTGAAACTGGGTTTATTCAGTATCTGTCACTGTTCCATCTTTTTAGACCCAATAATTAAAGGTAAATGTAGACATATTTCCCCCAGGATGGACCTAATGATGACCTCAG
>JAPQRP010050142.1:0-11138 GCA_037367295.1 Apogon hyalosoma
CTCTTTTCCCACTGGGTTTTTGGAGTTTTTCCTTGCCAAGAAGGAGGGTCTAAGGACAGGGGATGCCCGGGACATTATTCCATTTCCTTCACCTGTTGTTTATTTAACTGTTTCTCCAGCTAACTCTGTAAAGCCCTGTGATACAACCTTGTTATGATATTGGGCTCTACAAATAAAATTGAATTGAAAAACTTGAATTGAATAGTTTTACAAACTAGGGGCCCCCAAACAGCATCTTGCTTAGGGCCCCCACAAAGCTAGAAACGGCCCTGCTTCCATCCCCTCATTACTGCATAGAATCTGCTTGACAGCAGCAGGAGTGCCCTGAAAGGAACCAGCATACACCCTTCCAAAGGTCCCCTCACCAAGTAGCCTGGATTCATCATATCTGATGAGGGACTCATCCACAAATGGGACAAGTGGGAGATACGCTTGGTAAAAGAAATGTTGAAAACAAGCATTAGACAGTGTTGTTAGGTGCTCTAATGCTCCCATGTAACTGGATTACATTGAAAATTTCTGGGGTTTTTTTTTGTTTGTTTTTTTTGTTTTTTTTAAGAAAACTGATTTTTTAACAACCTGACGCACAAGTTAACATAGCTTACAGGATGGGAGAGTAGGAGGCCTCATTGATGGACACTGAACATCTGCTCCTGCAGCTGCACTCTTTGGCCCTGTAGCTTCACATGCCCCTATAACTACATCCTTGCTGACCTCACTCACTGGCCCTGCCCTCACTTGAGCTGACGTGGGTGTGCCCTAAAGTATAGGCATATTCAATCTAGGCAATTCAATCACGTTTAAATTCTGAGCAGTAAATCAGAGTATTGAAATCAAGGTTAGATTACAGCAGTGTTTTACCTCAAGTACGTTCCCGAAAACCTTTTCCACAGATGAAACAGGTTTATCTGAACAGTGAGATGAATGTTAAAACTTTCTGAAGTGTATTGCCAAACATAATGCAACAATTTGTTTTAAATACTGACAAGGCAATTGTTAAGATACAAAATATAGGTGCACACCAGAGCTAAAACTCTTCTCCCCAAGACACACAACCTCTTGCAAAAGAGCAACAACGTGACAATGAAATCAAAATCTACTCAAGAACTAAGGCAAATCATACCATCTATAATACTGCCCTAATTACCCAGCTCTTTCATTCTAATGTAAAACGTATTTTTCCAATGGTTAGGAATATCAGACACTTTTAAGTGCTCCCTCTCAAAGCCCTCGTACATCCACCTCATGCCATCAGCGTGGCAGAACGTGTATTCAAACCGCTCCTCTGAGTACAAGAAGAGTGAAATGTAAAATGTTTGTTTGCATGAAATCATTGACTGTGTCAATTTAGTCACAAACCTTGTAAACAGACTTTTGTGCATGATTCTGCAAAGGAAACTTTTTTTTTTTAGCTTGCTTTTGAACAACCTGTTTGGCTGCTCCAAAAGCTTCCACTGCACCTGTAACAATTTAAAGATTATTGAATCATTCTCAGTGACAAATGGGACATGTTGAGGAATTTTAGTAATTGACAACAATATAACACTCTATGTTGCAAATATGGTTACTGAGCATTACTGTCTGACTTTAGTAATCAGTGTAAAGTCATAAGTATGCAAGTGCTTGTGAGAACAAGTTTGTCTTCTTGATTTTGCTGAGCTAAGAAATTTGCCAATGTGTATCAAATTCATAAAAACCAACAGCATCTGTCCCTGATGTGCCACCTACAATAAAAAGGATAATGTTACAAAGCAAGAGTTGAAATAACCTCTTGTGAAATGGCCCTAAAGTTATTTAAAGAACCACAATATTTTACTGGCTGCACAGATTACCTTTCTCTCTCAGAGGTAGAGAGTAGAGTCTTAACTCTAGTGTCAAACCCTTTCTGGGTGATTTCACCTAAAATAATGATATTTACTGAACATAAGCACAACATTGCAGTGATAACATTAAACAAATATGATAATGGTGAGGAAGAAATGTCTCTCTCCTCAGCTCCTCAAATGCCTTTATTTTGCTCATGATCTGAAATAGATAAGTGACAACAAATTATAATGTAACACTCCCTTCAGTAATCTTATCAGTGAGGGAGTACTGTTGGGTTTTTTTTAATATCTAATTTACTTTAACCCTGATTAACTTGGTTTTAATATTATCTTGGATACCTTTTGACTGATAAGACACATCAGTATTTTAAATCCAAAATATTAGGACATTTTTTTTTATTTATTTATTTTTTTTTACCTTTTAAAGATATTAACCAAATATACCCTCTGTCTGAGCTCATCAACAGTTTGTGTGAGCTCATCAACAGAGTAATGAGCTCACACAAACTACAGGATTTAGAAAAATAATTCTCAATTATTTAGTAAATGAATTAGTGCAAATGATTAGATAGATAGATAGATAGATAGATAGATAGATAGATAGATAGATACTTTAATGATCCCGAAGGAAATTGTGTGGCAGTCTGTTGCTTACATTCATACATACAAGACAGAACAAATATGATCATCTAGTTAAAAAAAAGGCAATAAAATCATTAAAAGTACCATACAAAGATAATAATAAATAGATAAATACTACACTATAAAAGCGAGAACTGAGTGCAGAGGAGTTAAAGGGCACTGCAGAGCCAGAGATCAGGACATTTGTGACTCCACTCTTGCTTCTCCCTGAAGTGGCTGCATTATACAGCCTGATGGCTCGAGGAGCAAAAGAGTTAAGTAGTCTTTCAGTGGAGCAGCGCAAAGAGTGGATTGTGGAGCTCCTAGAGCTCCCCTGACTGGAGAAGACCGGATTCAGGGGGTGGCTCTGATTGGACAGGATGGTCTTGATCTTAAGGAGCATCCTCTGCTCTGTCACCTCCACAGGGTCCAGGCTCCGTCCAACCACAGAGCATGCCTTCCTTATGAGTCTGTTGATCCTCCATAAGTCCTTCTTCCTAGCACTGCCCCCCCCCCCTAGCAAACAGCAGCATAAAAAAAGGACACTGGACACAATCAACTGGTAAAACATGTGCAGTAAGTTAGGACAGACCCTGAAGGAGGCCAGTCTTCTAAGGAAATACATCCTGCTCTGTCTCCTCTTGTACACTGTGTCCATGTTTGCTGCCCAGCTCAGCCGGTTGTCCAGCTGCAGCCCCAGGTACTTGTAGGAGGAGACAAGTTCCACCTTCGATCCCTCAATGTTGATGGGCCGCAGAGCGGGTGGCGCCCGGTGGAAATCAAGCACCACCTCCTTAGTTTTGCCGGTGTTAAACAGGAGCTTTTTCCGCTGGCACCACCCCACAAAGTCCTTAACCAGGCCCCTGTACTCCCCCTCATCACCCTCCCTGATACACGCCACAATTGCAGTATCGTCCGAGAACTTCTACATGTGGCATGTATCCGAGTTGCAGCAGAAATCAGAGGTATAGAGGGTGAAGAGGAGGGGCAACAGTGCAACATAAAATACAAATAAAACATAGAAATGGTTTCTTGAAACCCTTAAAAATGAAATTCCCCTCTACTTTCAGGAAAATGCAAAATTACAGTGTAACTCTATGGCATAAATACCAGAAAATACTTTTTTCTTAACAGAATTAGGTAAAACAGAAATATTAATTCTCCAAGATCACATTCAATCATAATTCATAGGCACACACACACGCACACGCACACACACACACACACACACGCACACACACACACACACACACACACTCAAAGCAGTCCCCTAAAGCTGGCAAAACTAATTTAAAATAAATAAAAACTTGCAGGCCTGGTTCGTAGCTAGAGGATGTTGTAATCCAAACCCACAATGCCCACTTTACTCCTCAAAGAATTATAATAACACTTGTGTTACCTTAATGTCTCTGGTTACATCAGTCACTCATGGGTGCAGGTATGGTCCATAACAATGTCACTCGGCACAATCAATGTCCACTCCTGACTGGAGTAAAAAGAGTGAAAAAACTGGCTGCTATAGGCTTAAACTCAATTGTCCTTTTGTGTCTTCTTGGTGGGAAACAACGGATTCCTACATCCACAGTTTAACTGGTGAAGTTAAATCTTATCTAGAAATCCCATCAGTTCAGTGTTCATGTACTGACTGTAGACTTTGTTACCTTTAGTGCTAGCAATTGCGTTAGCACAATCTCAAACTATCTCTGAACTCCTTGTAGATGTTAAGCAGTTTTTTCCCAGGTGCAGCTTTCACTCCCAACACTGACTGTCATGCTTACTGTTACAGCCCTTGGGGTCCTCTTGGGGTGCTGTAGAATACCAACCCTTGTCTTCCAACAGGCACCTGATGGGGAATCAGGAACACCTGTGGTGCCCAGGAGTTCCTGTCCATGAATAGTCTGCCTGCAGTACTCACTCTGGCTCTCTGTCTGCTTACTGCCCCCACAGGTCCTTGATTCTTCTGCCATTGGTTTGGTTATGCTGCTTTAATGTTTTGTTCTGTTCTGCACTTTTCAACACTCACATCAACACATGTTCACTCATGCGCACCTACACTACTGATTTTACTGATGTCTCACTTACATTCTGTAATATACTTTTGTTTGTGTTTTCTTAATTTGGCCTAATTTGGTTTAATTTGGCTTAAATTGGCTTAATTTGATTTAATAAAGTACCTTTGTGTTAAACTTCATTTATGGTGTGTTCCCCTTCTTTGTTGTGGCCTCTGAGCCAGGTCATAACATTATAATCACAGGATACACTCTGCACACTGGTTAATGCTCTACAAAGTTATAAAACAATTCAGATAATCACTGAATTATGTCTACATTCACCTGTTTCCTCCATTGATTGGCCCATACTCTCAATTGTCCGTGTGGAAACACGTGCTACGTTATTCTGCAGAATGTTAAAATTAACCCCAGAAATGTTGGTTCTGACAATATGTTCCAGTAATATATGGCTTTTACACAAATAAATAAATAAAAGCAAAACAAACCTCTTACTCTTAATGAACTACCTTTTAAACAAACAAAAACACATTACATGTTTGTTTAAATGTTTTTAAACTAAACCAAATTTAAATGATTTTAATTCTATTTATATCATAATGTATGTATTTTTGATGTTTTTAACTGGGTTACAATAAGTACAAATTTTGATGCCACTGTTCAGCCACTGATTCTGAAGGTCTTGATTTATACCAAGAACCCCTACTACTACTGCTATTATTATCATTATCATTGTCATCATCATCATGATCACCATTATTATTAGGGACTGAGCCCCTGGGGAGAGGCCCCCTCACTCACACAGTTTGTTTTTCATTTTGTTCGTTTTTATATTATTATTATTATTATTATTATTATTATACTGAGATGCAATAAACTGGAATTTGACATCTAAACATGCTCAAAAACTCACCAAATTTGGCATGCATGTCAAGTCCACCGAAACATTTGATAAGATTTGATAAAATGGAAAAATTGTAAAAATGAACCCCTTAGGGGCCAAAGTTTTGGTCTCATTGAACCTGACAAATCATACACTGATACCTATGAGCTAACTCCAGCAGGAAGTTTGCAATTTGCCTTTCAACATAAAACCTGAAAACAAACCTCATCTCAGGCTGTTTGTCACATTGGCTTCTAAATAGCATCAAAATGTAGAGTAAGCCCTTTTTAAAAAATTGCTCTCACACTTTTTTTTAATAACTGTCTTAGTTTTTTTTTTTTTTTTAGAAGCCCTGAAAGTTGCAAAGTCTGAAATTGAAAATTCAGTTCAGACTTTTTTCCCCACATATTATATATTGATACATTCACAAGACTCACCACAAGTCTCCTTTCCAAAAATTTTTGAGATAGAATGTACAGTTTTGGATTGACAGCAATTTAGAGGTGGTGTCTCACTGAATTGAACTATTATCTGAATGTAATTGACTCATATGTCTCATCCATAAGAGCCATGTGAGATGGACATGCACATGCACATATGCTGATAACTGAAATCCTCTCAGTCTAGAGTGGAGAGCCTTTGTTTTGTATTAGAAAATCTCCAAACAAGTCATCGTAACTCTCACATTTCTGGGTTTTCAGTTACAAATTACACATCAAAATGTAGGAAAAACTCTTTTCTTTCAAAGACTTTTTACATTTTAATCTTAAACTGTTTAGTTTAAGAGCTATGGGCCTCCAAGCGCAACAACTGATGATTATTTTCTCATTCACTCCAATATTAAATCTCTCTCACTAACATGTTTGACTAACTTCATATTCATACAATCACTGCTTATTCAGTTCTGACTTTTTTCCACCTATCGTATATATCGATACATTTGCACGACTCTCCACAAGCCTGACGTGCAACAATTTTTGAGACAGTACATTAAAGAATAGTATAAGAACTTAGACTTCCTGGTGTTAGTCAACTGCTGTATCTCGCTGTATGTACTTGACTCCTTGCAAGTAAAACCTTCTGATTCCAGAATCCAGTGACTCCGTCATTTCTCTCAGCGTGTATCTCAGAATTTTTCTATCAGTTATGGATTGACGTCAGTTTTTTTGACAGGTGGTTTTGTAGTTAATTTAACATGGACACCCATGTCTCTCCACAGGTTGTTAGTGGTGATTAGGTGCATCTGCCATATTTCTCCTCCCCTAGCAACCCTGTAGAGTCCATAGAAACCGTGTGTGTGTGTGTGTGTGTGTGTGTGTGTGTGTGTGTGTAACTACTACTACCAATACTACTACTGCTATTACTACTACTGAAATATTATTTTAATTCAGATATTGAAGTATTAGGATTAATTGTTTCGGTAGTTAGTAGTTAAGGTTAGGATTAATTTGTTTAATTTGTGTTAGTTCAATATTGTTAGTGATAAGTTCTTTGTGACCAGATTTATATTTTACCCTGTTCTAGTTTAAATAGTTGGTCAGTGTGATTAAGATTGTTAAGATAGAAAACATCTGTATGCACAGGAGTAAATTATCTTCTGTTCTTCCTCTACATACATGTCTAAACACACACATTCACACATATAGTATTGTCAGACATAGGCAATAAGAAGTAAACTTATTGTTGGTGTAAGTTTACTTAGAGTTGAGGCCCCACCTCTGCTTGATCTAGTTAGATAAAGCTAAGTTAAAGACCAGCCCATTTGTAAGGGTGTGCCCACCCATAGATGGGTACATAAATGTACAATTCATCTTATGTTCGGGGCTCATTGTTCTTTGAGTCCTCAGTGCTGAGTATCCATCTTATTTGTGGTCAGAATAAACTTTGTCGGTTTTGAGACTGAGACAAATCCAGACTCATTCCTGGAGCTTCCAATAAAAGAAGACGTTAACACTACTACTACATATACTATTGATTCTCTCTCTGTCTTTCACACAAACACACACACACACACACACACACACACACACATACAGTAGGGGTTTTCAAAATAAAAGCCTTACTAACAATGCCACACAAAAAAACCCCCCAGAAAATTACCCCCCCACCCCAGGAAAAAAAAAAGGATGGGAGGCAGGACAGGTGACAGTTGGTTGGATGGGAGGTGGAACCTAACCGGAGTGCAAGGTCCCACCCAGTGCTGCTTGCGGCTTTAATTATTATTATTAGTAGTAGTATTATTAAGGTGTGTTGTGGCTAAAAAAAAAAATATTGATGTTGAGTTACACTGGCCTAAGTAAAGAAAAGCCGTTATCTATGTCTTTGTTTGGTGAGCACAGAAGGGCTCTGGTTGTCGAAGAATAGAACAGCCAATTTGTATTTAAAAGCTATGTGTGTGTAAATTGAAGAAGCTTCATATTCGCTCCATAAAAATATACCACAGGTGTAAACTCTGCTCTATAAAACTATGAGTCAGTTTCATACTCCCCAATCATTTTGCATTCAACTCTGAATGCAGTATTTAAGTCCTGCTGTCTATCAGCACAAAATAAACTAACAAAGCAAACATAACATTTTACTGCAAAATATGTGGAAAACACTTGTAACTGCACTGTTTCATTACAACGCTATGTGTACACATATTTCTAATGTAAGTAGATTCTGAAGCCAATTAACAGAAACCCAACAGAATCCTCCAGGAGCAAACTTGTGACTGGTAACAGTGGTGAGGAAAAACTTCCTTTTAACAGGCAGAAACCTCAAGCAGACCCTGACCCCTGGAGGATGGCCATCTGCCTTGACCAGTTGGGGTAAAAAAGAGAGAGGGTAAAGGAAGATAAGAAGAGAGAGAGAGACTGGGGGAGAGGGGGAGAAGGTGCAGAGTAGATTGAGATACAGGGATGCAATTGATGCACAGCAAACTGAAGTTGAACATCTATGGAACTATATAATAAACACTTTCACAACTACATGGATAAGTAATGATGAAGGCAGGAGAGAAGCAGGAGCACAGCAGCAGGTCCAGAGTTAATCCATGGAAAACCTGTGTTACAACATACGAGAATAGGACCCAAATGCATGAGACCAAGTCAAGGCATTAGTTGAATGACTATTTATTACTCAGAAAGGTAGAACAAAAATATTTTCACAAACGTGGATTCAACACACTTAACAAAAAGGTCCTCACAAATGTGGGATAAAAAAAAAAATAAAAAGGTCTTCACAAATGTGGAATCAAAAAAATAACAGAGATCTTCACAAATGTGGAATCACAAAACTAACAAAAATACTTCAAGAGAAACAATGAACATGAACTAAGACTTTACCAGAAAGCATGGCTTGGAGCAGAAGGTCGAGTGACACATGGCAACATGAAGAATGAAAGACGCACTGACAACAGACAAGAGGAGAGGAGAGTATATATAGGGAAAGGAGGTAATGAGCCCCAGGTGCAGGTAATCAAGGGAATCAGGGAGGACGCTGACAAGACAGACACAGTGCACACAAAGGAACAGGCAAAACAAAAACAAAAAACCCCGCACCAAAATAAAACAGGAAGTGCGCAGGACTAAACATCCTGCCAACACCGCTGAGGGCGGTGTGTCACAGTACCCCACCCTCCACCCCCCGCCTCTCGGGACAGCTACTGACGGACCAGGTTGTGGTTGAGTACATCGATCAAAGTCTCTTATTAGGTCTGAATCCAGGATCAACCTGGCCGGAACCCATGACCGTCCCTAGGGACCATAGCCCTCCCAGGAAACCAAAAATTGCCTGCCCCTGCCCCTCTGTCTGGCCGCCAGGAGCTTCTTAACAGTGTACACAGGTCCACTATGGACCAAACGAGGAGGTGGAGGAGGTGGGGTGGGAGGGAGCAGAGGACTCTCAATGACAGACTTGAGATGGTTAACATGAAACGTGGGGTACACCTGGAGCGACCTGCACAGACGGAGTCAGACAGAGACAGGGTTAATCACTTTGGATATGGGCAATGGACCTACGAACCTTGGAGCAAGCTTTCTACTGTCAACATGGAGGGGAAGATCCTTGGTTGAGAGCCACACTTGCTGGCCTGGTCTGTACCCCCATGACACACGCCACCAGTGATCCACCATCGCATGATTGATCCTCACCATGGCATGCGCAGATGGCACCGTCACCTCCTTCTCCAAGCTGGGGAAAATGGGAGGCTGAAAACCAAAAACACAATGAAATGGGGACAGACCAGTAGTAGTTGGTAATGAATTATGAGCATACTCCACCCAAAGAAGAAGCTCGCTCCAAGTCGATGGGTTCTGAGACATCAAACAACGAAGACATGTTTCCAGTTCCCAATTTAGCTGCTCTGTCTGCCCATCTGCCTCCGGGTGGTAACCATAGGCTAACTGTGGCCCCCAGCAAGGTGCAAAACTCCTTCCAGAATCTGGAAGAGAATTGAGGATCTCGATCCGACACAATGTCCTTAGGAATTCCATGCACTGGGACAACCTAGCGAAGCAATACTTGAGCTGTTTCTTTGGCAGATGGAAGCTTGGGAAGAGCAATGAAATGTACCATCTTAGAAAATCTATCTACTACAGTCATGATGGTAGTGTTTCCCTGTGAAGGGGGCAAACCTGTGACAAAGTCCATAGGTATGTCGGACCAGGGCAGGTTGGGAACTGGGAGCAATTGAAGGAATCCCTGTGGCTTTTGGGAAGAAGACTTATTACATGCACAGACAGTACATGCAGCTACATACTCCTTAACATCATTGTCCAAAGCAGGCCACCAAAAACGCTGATGGATCATGTAACTGGTCCTACGGGCTCCTGGGTGGCAGGTAAGCAGAGAGGTGTGAGTCCAGTGTATGACCTGTGACCTCATGTTTTCGGGGACAAACAATCAGTCTGGCGGGCATCCTTTAGGTATCGAGCTCACACCACTTTCACGTTTCACCTGTTCTTCTATTAGCCATGTCACTGCTCCAACCACATGGGTAGGTGGAAGGATGGGCTCAGGAGTTTTGGCCATGGGCTTGGGATCACAGAGGCAGGAGAGAGCATCCGGCTTTCCATTCTTTGACCTGGGCCTGTAAGACATAACAAAGTTAAAATGACTGAAGAATAAGGTCCATCTGGCTTGTCTGGGATCAAGTCTCTTAGCCTTTTGAATGTATTCGAGGTTTTTATGATCAGTCCACACAAGGAAAGGAACTGGAGCCCCCTCCAACAAATGCCTCCACTCCTCAAGTGCCACCTTGACAGCTAACAGCTCCTTGTTGCCAACGTCATAATTTTTCTTGGCGGTCGTCAGTCTCCGGGAGAGGAAGGCACATGGGTGGAGCCAGATATCCTTGCTGGATTTTTGAGATAATATTGCTCCTATGCCTTCATTGGAGGCATCAACCTCCACCACAAACTGTAACTGGGAGTCTGGAATGGTGAGTACAGGGGCAGTGGTGAAGGATCGCTTAAGGTGTTGGAATGCTTCTGCAGCCTGCGGAGTCCAGACAAAGGCAGCCTTGGGTGATGTGAGTGGGTATAGTGGTGAAGCAATGGTACTGAAGTTTCTCATAAACTTCCTATAAAAATTTGCGAACCCCGAAAATTGTTGGACCTTCTTCCGCTTGGTTGGCACTGGCCAGTCACGTACTGCACTCACTTTAGCAGGGTCCATCTCAACACTTTTGGGCCTGATGACAAACCCTAAGAAGGTGGCGAAGGAGGCATAAAATTCACACTTAATAATAATAATAATAATAATAATAAATTTTATTTGTAACGCACTTTACATTTTTAGATAAAAACCTCAAAGTGC
>JAPQRP010050143.1:0-11137 GCA_037367295.1 Apogon hyalosoma
AATGTTGGTAGATTGATATTATTAAGAAACTGATCAATATTATCATCTGATGGGTCTATTTGTGATGTGTATAATGCCTTATAGAATTTCCTAAAAGTTTTATTTATTTTGTCAGGGTCATGGCTGATATTTCCTGCTGGATCTTTAATGGAGTAAATAGTTCTTTTTTCTTTATTTGTTTTAATTGATTAGCCAAGAAATTCCCAGATTTGTTACTATGTTCAAAGTTCTCCAAGTGAAGCCTTTGCTCGAAGAATTGTGTTTTCTTATTTATTATTTCATTAAGTTCCTGTTTAGTTTTTCTTATATTGTTCAGTGTGCGCTCTTCTGGAGCGACAGAGTAGGCCTCCTGATGATTTAATTTTACCTTCTAACTCAAATATTTTTGAAATCTCTTTCTTTTTCTTATGAGAGGAGAAGGAGATTATTTTCCCGTGCATTACTGCCTTCCCTGCTTCCCAGAAAACACACTGATGTTTCTGGTAGATCATTGTTTTTGGTGTATATGGATCATGCTCTTTTAAAGCAGCTGATAAATGTGGGGTCTTTAAGCAGTGACGTATTAGATCTCCAGTTCCTATATGGTGGCTTAATGTTCTTATTAACCAGTGAGTGACACAGGTGCATGGTTGCTGATGCTGATAGGGTGAATTTTGGTTTCAGATATATCACTCATCAGCAAGCTGCTGGTTAGAAAATAATCTAGTGTAGAATATGAGTGGTGGACTGAGGAGAAGAAGGTGTATTCCTTGACAGTGGGATAGTGAGAGCGCCAAGCATCGCAAAGACCAAAATCCTTCATATATTGTTTAACAACTTCTGAGAATTGGTCCTGTCTGTTATTTCCAGTGGGACTCAGCCTGTCAACTCCTGGATCAAGAATTGTGTTGAAGTCGAAGTCCCCTCAGTCAGATCACTTTTTAATTACCTTTCAGTTTGTGCTTGAAGATAATTCTACACCAGTGATTAAAACTCAGATGAAAAGTACATTATGTGATTGTTCTGTCTCAAAGTATAAAAAGATAATTCACCCAATATTTGCCTCCATGTCATCTGATTATGTAGAGAACATGTCTAGTCCTGCTGTATTGGATGAGTTTGTTGATAGTGCCATGCTCACACTACAAACTGCTCTGGATATAGTTGCCCCTCTTAAATTGAAGATTGTCAGACAGAGACGAGCTTCTGCTTGGTATAATGCTGAAACATGTTTCTTTAAAAAAAAGCAGTGAAAAATTAGAGAGGCTATGGTGCCGCTGCAGTGCCTGGAAAAACAGTTTACTGACTTATAAATAGGCCCTGTGTATGGCTAAAACTAGATATTACTCATCCTTAATAGAAAAAAACAAGAGTAACCCCAGGTTTCTGTTCAGTACTGTAGCCAGGCTGACATACAGTCACAGCTCAGTAGACCCCTCTATCCTATTTACTCTCTGCTGTGATGACTTCCTACAGCTCTTTAACAATAAAATCTCAACTATTAGAAATAAAATAGATGAAATATTTCCAACTATTAGGTCTGACAAATCTCAGGCTGCAAACTTAGAATCTCCTGTAAACCCCCCTATAATATTTAATAATTTCACCACTGTAGACCAAGATGATGTAACATCAATCATTGTGTCCTCTAAATCATTGACTTGCCTTTTAGACCCAATCCCAACCAAACTTTTTAAAGAGACTCTAACTCCAACTATTGACACTATCCTAAATATAATAAATACCTCATTAGTAACTGGCTATGGGCTACAGTCTTTTAAATATGCAGTTATTAAACCACTTCTGAAAAAAACTACTCTAGATCCCTGACATTCTTGCCAGTTACAGGCCTATATCTAATCTGCCCTTCCTCTCAAAAGTCCTTGAAAGAGTGGTAGTTAAACAGCTATGTCAGCACCTACAGGACAATAGTTTATTTGAACATTTCCAGTTTGGCTTTCAAGCTCATCATAGCACTGAAACTGCACTAGTCAAAGGTACTAATGACTTGTTACTAGCTACTGACATTGGATTGGTCTCGATCCTGGTTTGGTTGGACCTGAGTGCAGCTTTTGACACAGTTGACCACAATATCTTACTGCAGAGATTAGAATGGGACAAAGGCATTAGAGGAGCAGCCCTCTGCTGGTTTAAATCCTATTTATCTAATAGGTACCACTTTGTCAATGTAAACCAACAATCATGACCATATTCCACAATTAGTTATGGTGTGCCGCAAGGATCAGTCCTCCAGCCCATTTTGTTTATGCTGTATATGCTGCCTTTAGGTATCATCATTAGAAAACATGGCATTAATTTTCACTGTAATGCAGATGACACACAACTGTATTTATCGATTAAACCTGATGAGACCAGGCAAGTGGATAAACTAATTGCCTGTGTCTGAGACATAAAGACCTGGATGAGCGCTAATTATCTTTTACTTAACCCTGAAAAAACAGAAATCATTATAATAGGCCCTAAAAGTGTGACTCGCTGACCGACCAGATAGTCACCCTGGACAATGTGAGTGTAGCCTCCAGTGCCACAGTTAAATACCTAGGAGTTCTATTTGACCTGGATCTATCATTTAAAGCGTATATTAACCAAGCCCGCAGAACAGCCTTTCTCCACCTGCGCAACATCACCAAAATTAGAAATATTCTGTCTAAAAATGATGCAGAAAAATTAATTCATGCGTTTGTTACATCTAGATTAGATTACTGTAACTCCCTACTCGCAGGATGTCCTAAAAGTTCTCTAAAAAGTTTTCAACTGGTTCAGAATGCAGCAGCAAGACTATTAACAGGAACTAATAGAAGAGAACACATCACCCCTGTGCTACAAACCCTTCACTAGCTTCCAGTCGAGTTTAGAATTAGATTTAAAATCTTCCATCTTACATACAAGACCATTACTAGTATGGGCCCCTCTTATCTCACAGATGTTCTGGTGCCATATCATCCCAACAGAACACTTTGCTCTCAGAATGCAGGTCTACTAGTAGTACCCAGGGTCTCTAATAAAAGTACAGTAGGAGCTAGAGCCTTTAGTTACCAAGCTCCTGTATTATGGAATTAGCTTCTAGTTAATATTAAAGAGGCTGACACAGTCTCTACATTTAATATTAGACTGGAAATGTTCCTCTTTGGAAAAGCTTATGGTCAGGCTAGTTAAAAACAGACTGAACCCCACAGTTCAGTCTAAGCTGCCCTAGGAGCAATAATGCTGGGGGAAGTACAGGCACTGAGTCCTATCACCTGTTCCTGGTACTACCACTTTTGTACTTATAATTTCTAATATTTAGTCTACTTTGTCTGTTCATTACTATTCACTCGGTGTCCCTTTAACCACTCCCCTCTGGGGGAGTGGTTACTTTTTCAGTTGAAGCCACCTGAGACCCAATGACAACAAGATCTAAGGTGACTCATCTGTGCCCCGCAGCACAATATGCAATATGCAGCACAATGGAGTTTTGTGTCTGTAGACCTCTTATTGCACACTGTCCAATGACCATATATACATGTGCGATCAGTCACAGGGTGCAATTTCATCAAGAGCCCAATCTTAAGCAGTTATAAAGTGTCCAGGATAATCCAGGTACCACCAAGATGATAAGAGGAAGCAAAGATGTGTTCCATGGCCAAGTGCACCGGACGCAGTCTGAGAAACAGCCCGTCGCTGGTGACCCATATAATCGGTACCAAATGCAGATGAATGAAATGGATGTAGGTTAGACCAAACAGGGCAAAACAGCAGCGTCTAGGTAAGAGCAGGTAGAATAAATCAAACTAAGGTTAAAGGCTCATATACCAGACACAGGCGAACCTACTCACTGCTTCAGGCTAAACTGTAGTTCCTATGAAGGGGAGGCATAAGTATGCCAGTCACATCTGCTTTATAGTACACAAAAGCATCGTGCCAGTCCGTGGACAGGTAAATAAGTCGCCAAAAATTCTAAATTAGCAGCATAATGCTAAATGTTTAAAGAGAAGACTGAAGCTTCTCTTACCTGCTGTGAGACACTGATAGGCACGGAACTGGAGGGCCAGGGGGTGGGGCAACGTACATGAGGCCAAAGGGAGAGTAATGCTGGGAGGGGACTTTTAAGGCCAGACAGCCAGCACACAGGGCCAATCGGAACTGGCCATTTTGAAGACCACTTCAAGTGGAGTCCGTGCAGCCTGTGCTGCCACATTCTACCCCCACAAATTAAATTGGTGACCTGCCGATGTCACAAGAAGAGCTAGCACCAAGGCCTAAACACAGCAGACACAACACTTGACAAAGGGGCTTGAGGGTTTACTCCCCCACGAGGCTGTCCCGCTGCAGGCCTTGGGAGATGATGCGGATTTTGATGTTGACCTGCCATTGAGATTGCTGATCTGCGAACAGTCCCCTCACTAAAACCAGATTTGGCAGTGGGCATGACAGGCAAGGGCAATGACCACTCATACAAAGAGCTGCAGGAGGTTGGGCACCAGCTGTTAGCTGGGTAGGAGGAGGGGATGGTAATGGCTGTGGAGCCTCTGGCCTCAAAAACAAATCTGCTTCAAATGACAGTTCATCCTCGGAACTAAGTGCTGACTATGTGGAGGGGGAACTTTCAGTAGGTGCAGGGTCAGGGGTTTTGCTACTGACCAGGGCCTTTAATAAGGAGCGATGCACCCTCTTCTCTTTGGATGGATCAATTGCCAGTGCCACTGTGTAAACAGCACTACTCTCTCTTGGGGCTCGGACAGCCACATGTGTAACAGAACCCCAAAGATCGTGGATCTTCCGGCAACCCTTTGCAGTAAAGTGGCAAAGCAGTACAAGTTGGCCCTCCCGAAGGGGTATGTCATGAATATGCTGGTCATGATTAGCCTTCCTGCATTCTGCAGAAATGCGCAGCTTTTCTCTGGCTCCCTCAAATGCTATGTGCAATCGAGTTTGGTGCTCTTGGATCCACTCATGCACACTTCCTCCCACGGGGTCTTGAACTCAGCCCAGCAGGAAGTCATCTGGGAGCCGTGGTTCCTACCCGAACATCAGAAAAAAAGGTGACTCGCCAGTTGACTGGTGAGGGGTAGTGTTATAGGCATAGAGCAGCTAGGGCAAACAGGTGCTCCAATCCCTCTTATGGGAGATGGGCAATAAACACAAGTGATTGTGAAGTGTGCGATTGAAGTGCTCGCACTGCCCATTACCAGCTGGATGGTAGGGTGTGGTGCACGACTTCACAATCCCATTCAAATTACACAGCTGTTGTATCAGCATACTCTCAAAATTACAGCCCTGGTCAGAGTGGATGTGGGCTGGAACGCCAAACCTTGCAAATCACTCTGTGACCAGGACCTGTGCCACAGCAGAAGCGCATTAATTGCGGGTGGGGACTGCAAGGGTATATTTACTGAAGACGTCGGCCAACACCAGGACATTCTCCGGTCCTGTGGAGGTCAGCTCCAGCAAGGGGAAGTCAACTGCAACAATCTCGTTGGGCTTGGATGCCAGCAAGTGTCCCATGAAATTGTGAGCAGCTGGTTGGTTGACCTTGGCAACTTGATACCATTCGCAAGCCTGACACCACTGGGCAACCTCATGGGACATGCCTGGCCAGTAGCACCATGAGCGTAGCAGGACCAAAGTCCTCTGCACCCCTTGGTGTCCATGTTCCTGATGGACCTTGGTGAGGATATCCTTGGCCAGGGCTTTGGGCAGCAAGAGTTGATACACCACCCCCCCGCCATCTGATCAACATACCTGCTGATACAGTAACCTGTTTAGCTCAACTAGGTGGTCCCACTGGCTCAGCAAGATCAGGGCTACCTGAGAGACAGCTCTCCTCTCATCCCTTGAGGACCATACTATTCGCAGTCAGAAGGGGCAGAGCTCCTGAACCACTGGGTCCACCTGTTGGAGAGCGTGTAAATCAGCAGGGGCATAATGGGAGAAGACAGCAACCACTGCTTGGTTCATATGTGTCTGACCAGACTGCAGAGCTTGTTGCAAAGGTGGAGGGACCTGAGTGCTCCAGGTCACCTCTGACAAAGGCCACAGCTGGCGAGACAAGGCATCGGCATTTTGATTGCTCTTCCCTGGCTGGTACTTTAGCTCAAAATCAAAGGAAGCCAACTGAGCAGCCCAACACAGGTCAACTGCACCTAGTTTTGCAGAGGCAAGATGGCTCAGGGGTTTTTTGTCTGTGTAGACCACACAATTGTGGCCCAACAGGTATTCCCTGAATTTTTCTGTCATGGCCCATTCAAGGGCCAGCAGCTCCAGCTTCATAGAGCTGTAATTAGACATATTGTGTTCTGTTGGGCGTAACCCTCAGGTGGCATATGCAATAGGTCTCACCCTTCCTTCCTGCTCCTGGGAGAGCACTGCACCCAAGCCAGCATGACTGGCATCTACCTCCAGGAGGAAAGGTGAAGTCAGCATATGCCAGCACCGGGGCAGTTGAGAGCTTGGCTTTAAGAGCATTGAAGCTCTGTTGACATTCCTTGGTCCAGGGTACAGTGGCACTCAGGGGGGTCTTCTTGGAGTGTTTCCCAGTCAACTCCCCCACTCTGTGGTGTAAGGGAGCAGCCAACTTCACAAAACCCTCAACAAAACATCAATAGTAGCTTGCAAACCCCAAAAAGGAGTGCAACTCTGAAGCTGTAGATGGTGTGGACTAATTTGCTACTACCTCAGGCTTGTTGGGGTCTCTGGCCACTCCCTGGTCAGATATCACATGCCCGAGGTTGTGATCCTGGCTTTGGAAGAAGCTGCACTTACTCAGTTTGGCCTTCAGCCCTTCCCTTTGCAACTGCCCCAGCACCATGTCTAGCCTCTCCAGATGTTGCTTTACTGTGAATGAAAACACAATATCATCCAGATAGAGGAGAAGAGACTAGCAATGCTGGTCCCCAGAAATGCGCTGCATCAAGTGGTGGAAGGTACTGGGGACATTGCAGAGCCCGAAAGGCATGCGATTCCACTCAAACAGGCCAAAAGGTGTACAAAATGCCATCTTGTGCCTGTCACTCTCTGTGACAGGGACCTGGTTGTACCTGCTGGCCAAATCCATAGTGGAGAACCAGCGGGCCTCTATCAACGCATTGAGCGATTCCTCAATGCGGGGGAGTGGAAAAGCATCCTTTCTGGTCTTGATATTAAGCTGGCGATAGGCAATGCAGAGCCACAGATTACCATCTTTTTTCCAAACCAAGACAAGGAGTGACGCGTATGGGCTGGAGCTCTCCCTTATTACATTGGCTGCTAAGAGCTGATTTATATTCTTTAACCAGCTCGTATTCTGATGAAGGAATACGGCGGTAGCACTGACAGACGGGGACATCATCCAGAAGTGGAATGTCATAAGAGATCAGGTTGGTACAGCCCAAGTCCTGATCATGCATTGCAAACACAGAGGTGTGCTTCCTCAGTAGGGACCACTCCTGGTCCTGCCCTACTGAGAGAAGAGGGGAAAGGTCAACTGATTTGACTGGGTCTAAAGCTGCGGCAGCTGTGCGGGAAGAGATGCTATCAGACACTGGTGGAACCTCAGTCACACCTGCAGGGAGGCCAACCACATTAGCCTGGTCCAGGGTACCCACAAGGGTATGAGGCTGGAACAGTAAGTCATGGTTGCCTACATTGACAACTGGGACATACGCAGTCCCTCAGACCACTTGAACCAGACAGAACCTGACTCCAAAGGTTCAAACAGGACTGTGGTACCCAAGTACTGCTCAGAACATGTAGCAGGCACAATCTTCATAATACCCCCGGGAATGCAAATGGCCCTCTTCCCCCTCACCTTGACCTTACCAGGCCACTGCTGGGGTGGCTACGTGAAGGTAGCATGACACTTCTGAAGGGCATCAATCAGAGGACTAGAGGATGTTACCACAGGAGCTGTATCAAATAAGGCAGGACCATGTTATCCAAAAAGTTCATGGTAGCACCTGTGGATGACATTCATTCCCAATACACCGGGAACCTGTGTCAAGACACTGTTAGGTGGGTCTCTAACAACCAACACACCACAGTGGGGCATCACCTTACCACACAACTCAATGGTTAGTTCCAAATAGCCAATGTAGGGGATAGCTAAGCCATTGGCAGCCTTGAGCTGTAGCCAATGGCAGGCTTTTAGGCGTTCTTCCCCCCATGGCTCAAAGTACTGGTTGAAAAAGCTTTCTGTGATCGTAGACACCATGGATATATTATCAACTAAACAAGGCACATGTACACCAGCCATCTCCACGTCGATGTGTGGGCATGATGCAATCAATTTTGGAGTGTCTGCCATGTCACTAAATCTGTTGATGCCACACCTGAGCTTTGGCTCTGTAGCACAGTGGGCACTAGTTTCCTGACTGTGGCCCCAAGTGATGCTGGGGAGGCAAAGAAGACTGCTGGTGGTAAGGAGCCCAAGGCCCATCACAATCTCTTGCAATGTGGCCCGGCTGTTGGCATCTTCTGCATATGATCAGACCACCTCGGGGTGAGCAGCTACGCTGAGGCGCAGCCTGAGGGAGGTCGATGTTCTGAGTAAGCAAGTCAAGCTGGTCCTGTTTCTTTTGTCAGTAGCTCCTTCATCTCGCTTACTTCAGTCCTTGTGGGGTTAGCCTCCCTCTGTGAGCCACCGTGTACTGCGTACTGGATACTGAAGGCTGCAGGTACTGAGTTACTCTGGCCCCGCACACCAGCTGGCAACCCCTCCAGCTCCCACCGAATTGCCTCTCCCCTGACCTCCAGCAATCTTGCCCGGGCTTCCGATGCACATGTTGTTTTAGCTCGTGACCCAATGACCCATCCAATACATGTTTGATGAACTGGTCTTGCAACAAGACCTCAGCGTTGGGTATGCCCCCAGGGGCCTGCTTTGTGACCTCCATGAGCCTCATTAGAGCAAGGGAGAACTCTTGCAGAACCTCAAGCTGCTTACTGGAGAAAAATGCTTCCTGTAATGCGACATATGACTCAGAACACCTGTAAAGATCCTGAAGAATGGATATAATCTTGGCCGGGTCCCCTCGCTCATCCACGGGGTGGTATTTGATTTCATCTCTAGCCTCTCCCTCCAAATGGTCCAACAGAAAGAATGCCTGGTCGGCTAGTGACAGGTGCCGTGCCCTCATGTGGGCATGCACCTCCTCAACTTATTTTCTTACACTGATCCCTATCCGGCCTCTAAACATTGGACATTACGATCCCTTGGAATAAAAACTAACCTTTCAACCACGGGGGGCGGTAGGGGGCACAGGAGCTGCAGAGGTCCCAGCACTGGAGCTGGCCATGGCAGGTGCACGCTCTGTCCGCAGTCTGTCATTATCAGCCCTTAGCTGACTGCCACACTGTTATGACCCTTGGTTATTTGTATTATTCTGTCTGCTTGGGCTGTGTATCCTTCTGGGCACAGGGTGGTGTATTCCACTCTCTCTCTCTCTCTCTCTCTCTCTCTCTCTCTCTCTGTGTGTGTATCTATTTCCTGTGTTCCAGGTGGCAAGACATGATTAACTGTCACAGCTTTATCAGGAGGAAGTTAGGGAAGCTCTTCCTCTCTCTCCTTCCTCATGCAACTAGCTGGGGCTGTGCAGGAGTGCTGACCAGGGGCCTCATGTACAAAGACATGCATGGATTTCAAACTGAAACCTGGCGAACGCTTAAATTTGGAAAATTCTGTACAGACAAAAAAATCCAGATGAACAAAACTGAGCATACGCCTGAATCCAAGCACATTTCCTTTGTATACCCTGATCAGCGTGGAATTGACTGCATATGTTGGAGTAATAGACTCCTCCCGCTCCACGCCCACATTTACATATGCAGATTAGTATAAACAGGGCCTGCAGGTGGAGTTCCCTCTGGGATTCCCCTCTCTGAAAGATCAGTAGATGAGATCAAAGTGGACGTGAAGCGGAAGACTGTTGTCCACCGACAAAGCAGAGGAAAAACAGGAAGGGGAAGAGCCCCAGCGGGACCTTAATGTAAAAAAGCTTAACGTAGCTTGAAGTCCAAAATCAGTCATCACCAAATAATGCATGGACATCTGTAATCACATCCATTTTCACCTCCACAAATCAAAATAATGAGAATGGTGATGATTCATTGCAGTTTTCGGAAATTAAACTATGTTAAACTTTTTGACATCAAGCGTTTTAGACTGTCCCGTGTGTTGTCTTTCCTTGGACAAAGACAGACACGTTGATCGAATTCACTGATGAATCTTCTTTATTTCAGCATACAGGGCACTCATACAGCGTTTCACCATAGGAATACAAATGTGTTATTTTGACAGTCCTTCTTAAGCTCATTTCAGAATTGTTTACACAAATACGTTTACGTAAGTATTTTTGGATAAGACCAGAACTATTCCAGACCGGCTGACACCTTAGCCTTGGTACACTGTGATACTACATATGAACGACATATATGAACAGAATGATGGACTCACTCTCAGGTGTTATCAGATAAATGAAGAACACGATAATTCCCTGTTGTATTCTAACCTCTACTCTCTCTGGTGTCTTCAGGATTGTTTACACAAATGTGTTGTGCATAGTTCGATAAGGCCAGACCTAAGGTAGACTTACTGATGAGAGGCCTTGATATAATGCAATAATGCAGTAGGATATTTTCTGTGACATTTTTGGACTTGATCTAAAGTACTATAACAGAAAACAGAGAATGCATTAAAAGACATTAAAAAGTACAGATCCATACATGGGACTGAACACACACCGTGAGATTGGACCATGCAGCCTCTTGGTGTCCACAGGGCATTCTAAAACGCTTAACATAAAAACACTTAACGTAGCTTAATGTCCAAAATCAGCGATCTATCATCATCAAATTTTGTGTGGACATCTGTACTCATGCCCACTTTCACCTCCCCAGAAATTAAAAGGAAAACATCCATATTATGGATGCTATTCACGTTAAGCCTTTTCCTTTCCACAAGCGCTCACTATAATGAAAAAGCTTAACAACGTTTAATTCCTGAAATCAGCGATCAATCATCTCCACATTTTGTGTGGCCATCTCTACTCATGCCCACTTTAACCTCTGACATATTCAAAATGATAACCTCAATTTTGTGGATACAGTCCATCCATCCATTTTCTGAACCCGCTTTATCCTCACTAGGGTCATGGGGGTCGCTGGAGCCTATCCCAGCCACTTA
>JAPQRP010050144.1:0-11134 GCA_037367295.1 Apogon hyalosoma
AATAAAATTAACTTTTTATGTTGAGTTTGTTTATGTCTTTTCAATTCCACAATCACCAAATTATTTCTTAAAGGGTGCTTCAGTTCTACATATGTCTGTATATGTAACAGTCAGTCTCTACAAGTAAAATAGCAGAATAATGTTTTCCAGAGACATTGAAAAGACTTCCTGTCCTTCCATGTGCACACTGTCCTATTTATACAGCTGTTATACTATAATACTATTTACACTTCTTATTAATTTACATAATTTTCAGTAAAAATCAACACAACACCTTGAACAGCTTCTTTCAGGTTGTCCACGTCTCTCAGCTTGGCTGCCTGAGCTGAAAATAAATAATACAATTAGACATTTTCTTTGTAAATAAAGTTTGCATAACCTCACATTCGTCCTTACCTTCATTTTCTTTCTGTAAGTACATTATTTGAACGTTCTGTCTAGCGAGCATGGCGGTCATCTCTCTCAGCACAGAGTGGATGTCTCTCTCATATTCATCTTCTTTTCCATGTTGAATTATTTTTTTGGCAGGTGTTGTTTCGGGCTGAGCCGTGGAAAGCCAGCAGATCAGCAGTAACAGTGTGAAAAGCATCTTGGTCTCCATTGTCTGTGTGTGATTCTGTGTTGTATATTACTGTATGATGAGTACTGATAAGATATTTTTCTTTCTGGACTTCCTTCATTACTCCATCACTCATGCAATATTATAAAAAAAACTATTGTGTAGCTTCAGTCACCTGTGTTACTGATGTAAACTTAGCAGTTTGACTTTCCTCACTGACATGAACAGATGACATTAACAGATTTCCTTGAAAAGTAAAAGCAACATCAGTATTTTATGAACATAAAAGTGTAGGATGTAGGAGATAATAAAGCACTGACACTTGTAATGGAATTTTAACTTTTTTATCTAATTCTCGTCTTTGTTCCCATATCCTTTCCTGAACGCCCCCCACTGTTCGCTTAATTTCCCAAATATCCCCCACTGCCTGTTAACTTTCCCGTACCTTTACCCAAAACCCCACTACTGTGTGTGTTAATTTTCTTGGAAGGTAACAAAAGGTGACTGTTTGTTAAAACCTGGGGCTCATCACTCAATCAAAAGGCCCTTTGTAGAGACTGGAAGTGACACTTGCAAATGGATTCACCTTATAAAAGGTGAATCTTGTGAGGAGCTCTTTGTCTTTTCTTCACAATCGCCGCTCATGTGCAGAACTGGTCTTTCTTTGCAAAGAAATAAAATGTTGTCGGCCGGCAGAAGTCTCTATTTCATTATTCACCAGCAGCAGAGCAAAAATGTCCACAACAGTTTGGTGTCAGAGAAGTGGGAACCCTCTAGTGATCATCTGGGACTGAGTGCAGACAGTGAACAGGCCATCCTGGATCACAAAAGCTTTTCAGCCTCCAACCTCAAATCCTCTTCTGAGAAGGGAGGACTGACCACTGACGCCCCAGATCATCACTGCTGGGATTCCATGAAATCAGTTCAGCAAAATTCATCTGGTAAGCACTGAAATACTGACAATCCAGCATTTGTTTGATTTTTCTTAGCAAAATTGGGTTTAATTTGGTATATTTCTATTTCCCATAATATCCACAACTGAAGTGGACTATAGTGTACTAGTCACAGACTAGGTCAAAACTGGGATTTTGTTACTTTATTCCTGCTTGTGATGAGACAAAGCAGATGGGATGTATGGGCTCTGTTGAGGTTGGACCTCCTGAAGTGTTGATTGCGGATGTTATGAGAAGGAAATGTGTGGAAAACAGTCTCAAATATTTGAATGTCTGGACAGATAAGTTTGGAGTTGAAGTAGGGGGATCTTTCAGTTCACAGAAAATACTAGTATTAAAAGAAAAGTTGAAGGAGAAAGAAAGTGAAATAAGAGGGGAAAAGAAAGCTTCTATGAAAAATATGGAAATTACGGAAGAGCCAAAAAGAGTGTTTGTGGATATGGAAAGAGGGAGCAGAGGCACAAAGCAGAAAAAAGACACACAAACATTACCTTTTTCTCGTGATAGATTAGAGTTAAATGAAAAAGAAATTTTACACACAAAGAACACAAGATTTGCAAATTCCTTCTTTGATTCCACAGTTGGCAACTTTGAAGTTGGATCCAGACCTTGACGGCAACCCACCGACTCATCCCTCAGCTCCACCACCTTGACTCCACCTCATGTCTGGACCAGAAGGCGCAACGTTGATGTTTCACGCAAGAACCGCCGCAGACATCACAGCAGCATACATGAGGAAGGCAAGAAGAGAAGAAGGATTACCAGGGATGTCTGTTACCACTGTCGTCAACATGGACACTGGGTACGCAAATGTCCCATGATATCACCGTTAACTGCAGCAAACACGTCAGCCTGAGGATGATCAGGGGTGGTCGGAGAGAGATGGACTCCTGCTTTCTCTGAAAAACTGGATCCAGAGGCCGCAGGTCTCCCAAGATGTCTCAGAGCTGTGGTTGCTGCTCAGAAAGCTGCCATGGCCTGGAGACATCGTGGACTAATGTGATGCACCTCTCCTGGTTCCACGTGCTGTGTCCTGACTTTACTTGAACAGAAAACTTCTCATCTCTCCAGAGCACGATGGTTAAGATAGAATACAGTGCTTCTAGAAATGACATTTAGCTCCCAAAACCAGTTGCTGTTTGTTCACGGTAACAATTCAGATTCTGTCTTTCTAGGAAATGCAAGAGCTGTAGCCGCAGCAAAAGAGCAACCCTCCAACCCACTTGATCTGATACTTTGCTTGTCTCAATTCCTGCTTCTACTCCCAACTCTCTCACAGAAATGCAGTCGATCGCCACACCACAGGAAAAGGCGTTGTGGAGACACTCTGGTGCCACACAGAGAGAAGCAACAATAAACCCTGTCTGTCCAAACAGTTCTTCCCTCACTTTGCTAAACTGACACATGGGGTGTCCAAAGGAGGGATGATGGACGCCATAACCCAACACTGGTTCACCAAGGGTTTTTTTTTTTCCATCCATGAAATTCCAGAAATTCTGTCAATCGTGTATGGTTTGTGCAACGCAAAATGCAGGTAAAACCACAACAATCACACATGCTGGTCTAACTTCTCACTTGATGGGATACTTTGAGAGTTCGCAGATGGTTTGCAAAGACGTCAGAGGGAATGCCCCGGAATAAATTCCTATTCCGCCTCTACCTCGACCAGCAATGAGTCTGAGATGAGCAGACTGATGCTCATGGACATCAGTCGACTCTGCTTGTATCCTCGGCCCAGGAACAATTTCCTTCTGAACCGGGTGAGAAGTTGAAATTTTGATCTAAATTATCAGTTTTAATTCAAGGAGTCCTACCATTAAAAAAACAAAACAAAACAAAAAAAAAACAGTTTAATTATAGTCTGAAGCCCCAGGATCTTTTATCTCCATGTTCTTAAAATCTCGGAGGCTGTTATTACTATCATTTCAAATTCCAAATTACACAGTAATGTATATGACACTAACAAACCTTTCTAGATATATATTAATATATGAACTCTACTTTTATGTTTGATTTTTCAATAAAGAACGGTCTGTCATACAGTCAAATAAATCACAGAAAGTGGTCATGGAAGCTGAAAAAAAAAAAAATTATGACTGTCAACAACTGAAAAGGGATAGTTGGCGTACAACGTAACATAAATATTTCCAGCTAGCACCCCCACTGAGTACGAAGCCACTGAGAGCGAGAGAGAGCTGAGCAGTGAAAGGGTGAAAAATAGGAAGCCAACTCTCACTGGATGGGATCCGGCTCTTCTGCTTCACTACAAAGCATCGGTGCTCAGAGTCTTATGAGTATGACACATCCACTATTCTGTCTCTGTTCCAGTTTTACAGGCCACCAGCATCAGCAGCACACTGAGGTGTTTGTATCCAGACGTTTGGTCTTCATGCTGGTTTGATTCAGTTTTCTGTTGTTTCAATAAACCTTAGTTTATCAGTTAATTGTTATGTTCAGGTCACGAGCCAGCCATAATAATACTCTTTAGGGTTCATATTTTTGTAGATGTGTCTCTGAAAGAGTCAGTGCCTCATCAGCCATGAACCTCACCTCACATCACTGGGTACTAGTCAGACCAGAACCAGTATCTCTGGTACCTTCTTTACGTGTGACATTAGGACAACTGGTCTGAAGTCCTTGGGGTCAGATGGGGTGGATTTTTTTTAGGTGCTGGTGCTAAGCAGGATGTTTATTATTGTACTGGTACTTTTCTTACCACAGATTCAGGTTATACATGTAGGCATAAGAGTATTACTGCGGGAAACAAATCGTAAGTATAGGGTCAGCTTTAGAAATGAATAATTATAAAAATAATGCAAGCTAATTTCTGTGTAGATCTTTTAAAGTCAAACACATACAAAACACGGCTGTGTATGAGTCAACGAGTCGCTGCAATCCAAACAAAATGCAATGTGAACATTTTGCATCTTTGAGGAGATGGGCAAAAGAAGAGGAAAGTACAGTTGTTATTTTACAAGAGTTTATAAAGAGGCATTCAGATACTGCTTGGACTGAAGGCTTTTAGTTACAAATGGGGATTATGTGTATGTTCAGATTTACATGTCACTTGTTGTGGTAAGACAGTAAAAAAATACCAGGAAGTTCATTGAAACACAAAGGTTACTGGAAGACATGTACAAGAACTGAAATATGATCTGACATTAGGCCACATACCTGACTGGGTGTGGATTTGCAGCTATGTGTCCCTGCCCCATACCTGTATCTTTTAGATTCTGAGATGTTTATTTTGATTTAGATAGATTTTGTCACTGTTTATTAATCAGCAAAGAATTACAGCGACAGATATTTGGAAAAAATGCTGTCTTTGTTAAACAAGGATGGGGGATGCCCAGGACATTAATCCATTTCCTTCTTCGACTGTTTATTTGACTGTTGTTTATTCTCATATTCAGCTAATTCTGTAATGCCCTGTGAGGCAACCTTGTGATATTGGGCTCTTCAAATAAAATTGAACTGAACTGATCAGAAAAAGTATTACATTTGGCATGCACATTAATTACAGCCAACCCCTTAACAAAAAAGTTAGCTGTGGGAATTAGAATTCAGTTAGATTAGATTAGATTCAATTTGATTTGATTCCATTCGATTAACAATAATAATAATAAGAAGAAGAATGGATTGGATTTATATCTATTTCTTGACATTAATGATCCATTATTCCTTCACTCTCACATTTATACTCTGGTGGTGGTAAACTACATGTGTATCCACAGCTGCTGACGGAGGCATGGCTGCTAATCAGCACCAAACAGCTGCTCCGACCACCACCAAACATTCATATACATTCATTCACCAGTGTGATTGACACTGGAGGCCAGGGAGGTGAAGTGTCTTACCCAAAAACACAACAACACATGACTAGGACAGAACAGGGTGTTAAGGTTAGATCATGTTTGTTTTCTTGTGAATGTCTTCCAGTAAGCCTTGTGTTTCAGTGTACTTCCTGGTCTTCTATTGTTTTACCACAACACAAGTGACAGGTAAATCTTAAAGTTCGCGTCTCCACATTCCTAACTAAAAGCCTTCAGGCTAAGCAGTATCTGAAAGCCTCATTATAAACCCTTGTAAAATAACAACTGTACTTTCCTCTTCTTTTGCCCATCTACTCAAAGGTGCAAAATATTCATGAGGGTAAAAGGACTGTTGAGCCACTTGGATGGTAAATAAATGGAATGGTAATGACCATGCACCACCATGCCAATTCCTTTACATGTTCTGGGTGTTTTAGTGAGATCTGATCCCAGCCTATAATACTAGTACTATGAAGGTGTCCAAAACCAAGTGTGTGGCATTGTAAATAATTATTTCCAACTACACTGATCTCTTCCTAATTCAAAGAAGTACGACCTGCTTTATTCAAAGTATTTTCTTTGGTCCAGATCATATTAAATGATTTGCAATATACTCTTGCCATTTTCTGTTTAAGCTCATGTTCCATTATAAGTTTGTAATAACAAAATACTATTATATTTACACATTTTTACATCCATGCTGTCAAAATGTATGAAACTGTGCTAATAAGTACTATTATTATTTTTGTATTGTTTGTCATTTGCACTATCTTCATGCAAACACAATTTTCTTGCACTTTATTCTGTTGCTGCCTTGAACAGTGAATTTCCTCATAGTGGGATCAAGAAAGTCTCATCTATGACCATGACTCAGGAGGTAGAGAGGGTCAGATCTTACTAAAATATCCAGAATATGTAAAGGAATTGGCATGGCGGTGCATGGTCATTCCCATTCCATCTATTCGCCATCCAAGTAGCTCAACAGTCCTTTTACCCTCATTAATATTTTGCAACTTTGAGGAGAAAGAAGAGGAAAATACAGTTGTTGAACTGCAAGAGTTTATAATGAGGCTTTCAGATACTGCTTAGCCTGAAGGCTTTTAGTTAGGAATGTGGAGACGCGAACTTTAAGATTTACCTGTCACTTGTGTTGTGGTAAAACAATAGAAGACCAGGAAGTACACTGAAACACAAGGCTTACTGGAAGACATTCACAAGAAAACAAACATGATCTAATCTTCTTTCTTTCTTTTTTTTTTTTCTATCTACATGATCTAATCTTAACACCCTGTTCTGTCCTAGTCATGTGCCGTTGTGTTTGTGGGTAAGACACTTCACCTCCCTGGCCTCCAGTGTCAATCACACTGGTGAATGAATGTATATGAATGTTTGGTGGTGGTCGGAGCGGCTGTTTAGTGCTGATTAGCAGCTACGCTTCCGTCAGCAGTTGTGGATACACATGTAGTTTACCACCACCAGAGTATAAATGTGAGAGCAAATGAATAATGGATCACTAATGTAAAATGCTCTGAGTCCCTTAAAAAGTGCTAAAGAAATCCTAACCTTTATAATAATAAATTATTATTATTATCATTTTTTTTTTTTTTTTTTTAGGCCAAATACCTGACTGGGTGCGGATTTACTGCTATGTGTCCCTGCCCTATACCTGTGTCTTTTAGATTTGAGATCCCATTATAAATCACTGTTTATTAATCTGCAAAGAATTACAGCAACAGGTAATTGGAAAAAATGTTGTCTTTGTTGAACAAACATTACATTTGGCACGCACATTTATTACAGCCTACCCTTTAACAAAAAAGTAGTCACAGGAAAATATGTAAATCGTGACCATTTTGCAAGATGGAAAATTTCTTTTTTTTTTTTCCATGTCTTTTGACATGGGTTGTTAATTTTTTTATGATACCAAGAAGTACACTGAAACACAAGGCTTACTGGTGACATGGATCTTCCCATCATTTATCATCTATAATCTGTACTTCTAGGTTCTAAAATAAACTCAAAAATAAGACTAAGTGGTGTAAACCTCAATTAACTCACATGTTAAGTCAATGAAGAGTTGAGTCAACTGGTCTTCAGAGCCAAAAAAGTGTTTTATTGCAGAAAAATACAACAAACACAGTGAGACATAACCCCAGGGTTAAGCCTGGAAGCATCTATGTCTCTCCTCTTTTTATACCATCCTGGCTGGGGATTCTCCGCCCCGGACTCCTGTTGTTTTGATTCTTTTCGATGTTTTCCACAATCATATTCCCTCGTATGATCTTAACCATGGCTCGGCCTCCTGTTTGTACCTTTTTAGAAGGCCAGCTGACAAAGGTCCACCTAAGCTGTATCCACCTTTCAGGTTTTTGCCCTGCAGCTGCCACAAAGTTTTCATTTTTCTCTCATTGGTGCCTAGCTCAGGGAGTACATCTTTCACAAAGTAGGGAAATGATGTGCTCTTTTATTAAGCTTAAAGTACGCACTGTGTACAAAAGGCAACTATTCCTGATGCACTGTCCTTGACCCATCTTCCACCTGGCATCTTTTAGGTCTGGTATTTTCTTAGTTTCCTTCATGTTTTGATCTAGCATGAACACAAGGAAGTTTTAGGGACTTTATTTAGATTCAGTGTTACACACAGGGAAGTTAGGGCCTTCTCTATTCTTCACATCTGATTTAATCACATTAATTTGATAGTATCTTCATCCCTGGAAGACATTCACAAGAAAACAAACCTGGTCTAATCTTAACACCCTGTTCTGTCCTAGTCATGTGCCGTTGTGTTTTTGGGTAAGACACTTCACCCCCCTGGCCTCCAGTGTCAATCACACTAGTTAATGAATGTATATGAATGTTTGGTGGTGGTCAGAGGGGCTGTTTGGTGCTGACTGGCAGCCACGCTTCTGTCAGCAGCTGTGGATACATATGTAGTTTACCACCACCAGAGTATAAATGTGAGAGCGAATGAATAATGGATCAGTAATGTAAAGTGCTTTGGGTGTCTTAAAAAGTGCTATAGAAATCCAATCCATTATTATTATTATTATTATTATTATTATTAATCGAATTGAATCAAATTTAATCTAATATAATTCTAATTCCTACGGCTAACTTATTTGTGAAGGGGTAGGCTGTAATTAATGTGCATGCTAAATATAATGCCCCCCCCTCCCACAGTGGTACAGTCCACAACTTTCTCTTCAACTTGCATCACAAGCGGCAGGTCCACTGTTTCTATTTTCAGATGGTTAGACACAGGCACGGTCAATGGCCAGTCCAACAGAGATATGAAACCACAAGTGAAAGACAGTAAGTCATTTATCACACCAACTGTTCAACAAGCACACACTTGTATTACAAACAGTAACATTTGTCCTGCTTTTTCCCAATTTCACTGCATTTTATCAGCATCCCGGTTAAGCTAGTAGCTAATGATTATTAAGCTCATGCAGGTCTTCAAAAACAACCCACCATAAACATCACTGGATCATTTAGATTACTGTTTATCAATCATGATAATGGATGACATGAGCCTCCGGGCTGACTAGGAACTCAGCTTACTAGTAGCTCAGCCTACAAGGTAGTAGGTGGATGCAGTTAAATGCCATGCCCAGAACAGATCTAGGATAAAGATATTATTATTCTTACTTATAATATCATTATTTAAAACAGCTTAACAACACTGTAACTCAAGTTTCAAAGGAGAGAAAGAGAGAATGCCAGACAGCACAATAAAAAAGATACAGCATTTTTTTCCTTGTCTCCCTCAGGAATAAGTTTCTGAAATTTTATTGTTTATTGTTTATGTTTATTGTTAACCCTAACCCTTACCCTAACCCACTCACACACACCTGCATCATAAACTGGGATAAACCCAACCCTAACCGTATGCCTAACCCTAATTGTAACCCTAAACCTAACCTGAAACCTAACCCTACCTGTAACCCTAACCTTAAATGTAACCCAAACCTAACCTTAACCCTAAGTAAGTAAAATTTATTTATATAGCACTTATCACAGAGAAACTTCACAAAGTGCTTTACAGATTAAAAGGATAAGACAGCTGCACACACACAAAAAACAAAAAATACAAACTGCTTTACAGATTATGACAGATACACAAAAGAGTGCAAAGTACAAAAGCCTAAAAATATGAAATTGTAAAATACCCAATAAAATCAGGGAATACCCATAAAAGCAATAGAATAAAGGTGTGTCTTAAGATGCCTCTTAAAAATGTCCAATGAGGCTGCTGCTCGTAGCTCAGGTGGAAGGGTGTTCCACCATCTGGGAGCCACCGCTAAAAAGGCTCTGTCCCCTTTGGTTTTGAGCCTGGTACAGGTGACGAGCAGCAGACCCTGATCAGCTGACCTCAGTGGTCGCGTAGGAGCATGCTGGTGTAATAATCCAGTCAGGTACAGCGATGCCTGACCATGAAGAGTCCTGTAGGTGATGACCAGCACCTTGAACTGCACCCTGAAACTGACAGGCAGCCAGTGCAAATGTGCTAAGACCGGGCTGATATGGCAGAATTTACTGGAGTTTGTGATCAGCCTGGCTGCAGCGTTCTGCACTGACTGATTTGCTGAGGCAGGTGAAAAGGGAGTTGCAGCAGTCTAGGCATGAGGAAATAAAAGCATGAATAATCATTTCCAGCTCGGAATGTGAGAGACTATGGAATGGAGTTTAGCAATGTTCCTCAAATGGAAATAGCACGATCGAATCTGGTGTGTTACATGCTCGTCAAGGAGCATAGCTTGGTTGAAAATGACGCCTAAATTCTTAATTTTGGACCGTACATTAGAACCAAGAGATCCAATGCTGCTAGTAACCTTAGACATGCTGGAATCAGGAGCAACAATAAGAACCTCAGTCTTCACATCATTTAACTACAGGAAGTTGGAGGCCATCCACTCCTTGAGTCAGACACGCATGCAGTTCATTCACCTCAGTCGTTGTCTTGAAAGAAAAATATAACTGAAGATCATCGGCATACATATGATAGGCCACACTCCTAAACTGGCTAATGATCTTTTTATGCTCCAAAGGGAGCATATAAAGGGAAAATAAAATCGGCCCCAAAACTGAGCCCTGGGGCACCCCACACAAGAGAGTGACTGACTCAGACATGAGTGCCAACAGCAACAGTAAAACTTCTGCCAGACAAATAGGAGGTAAACCATTCAAGGGCGCTCCCAGAGATCTATACCCAATCCCTCAGTCTATCTAGCAAGATGCTATGATCCACAGTATCAAAAGCCGCATTAAGATCAAGCAGCACGAGGATGGTGCATTTACCAGCATCAGACACCATCAAAATGTCATTGGAGACTCTAAGACGAGCAGTCTCTGTAGAGTGCCACTGACGGTAACCAGACTGAAATTTATCAAAGATGGTGTGCCTATTCAGAGCAGTGACTAGCTGCTTAGCAACAACTTTTTCTAAAATCTTTGATATGAACGGCAGAATAAAGGTGATAATTATTAAAAAAAAGAGGGATCCAGATTAGGCTTTTTAAGAAGAGGCTGCACAACAGCCTGTTTAAAAAAACTAGAGACAACCAGAGACCAATGAACAGTTTTTAATGAAGAGTAAAAATGGACCAATGGAGCTGAGGACTTTTTTCAGCAAGGTTGTGGGTAGGATGTCTAACGGGCTGGAGGAGACCCAAACCCTAACTCTAACCCTAACCCTAACTGTAACCCTAACCCTAGCCCTAACCATAAATGTAGCCCTAAACCTAACTGTAGCCCTAACCCTAACTGTAACCCTAACCCTAGCCCTAACCATAACTGTAGCCCTAACC
>JAPQRP010050145.1:0-11134 GCA_037367295.1 Apogon hyalosoma
AGGGAGGAATACGTGTTTTGATTCATTCAGTATGATCGTGTTATTACATGATTCTGTTTGCTATCATGTCAGTGCCTCTCAAGTGCCCGTGATTTCACCCTACATTCACTGGATTGTCCTTATAGCTTGACCGACTGTGTCATTGAAGCAGTAGAACTCCAGTGCTCTTTCCATCTTCAGAACATACACTAGTTCGTTTCTAATGTGGCTAAGATGGTCATTCTTGAAGTGTGCCTTCCAGCAGGAGTCACGTTGATGGCAAACCTGGCAGGTTGCTCTGGCAACGTCAAACTAATCATGCAATTGGCTGGCTGAGATGTCAATCATTGATTCATGAATATTCATGTTCTGAGCTCCCAAAACGACACACTGTGGAAAGAGCTCTGTATACAGAGTAAGTTAGGTATGTTTACTTTAAATCCTTGAGGTTTTTGGAACATACTCAGTTGTAGTAACTTTAGATAATAAAGAACTGTTTTAAATTGGGTAAAAAAAAGGAATAATAGTTGGGCTTTAACCAATGCACAATTGAATCATAATTAAATTGTAAAACATCCATTGTAATATTCTTTAAGTAAGGAACAGTGCCATGCTCATCACCACCACAAAAACTAAAGCTGATATTACAATCTGAACAGCATGAATATGCAACTACTATTCTATTCCATTTTCTATTTGACTGCCACCCATCACAGTCTCTGGGAATCTGTGATAATATTATGTCTGTTATTATAAGCATGGACTACACATTGTCTCTTAGCCATTTCCTTGTAGCGGAATAATTTGTCATCTGTTCCCAATTTAGGATAGCAAAATCCATCTGCTTTTTGTGTATAATAATGAAAAACAATACGTCAAATTAATGAATCAATTCACTTTTTATTCAAACAAAAGTGAATTACAATGCATACATAAATTGAATTACAAAATCTGTGAATAACAATACCATAAACCAAACAAACCTTAACTTACTTTTTAACTCTTGTGAACAAAATCAAATTATAATAATATTATTATAATAAGATAGAATTCTCATTACATATATCTTGACATCTCAGTTTTCCTGCTATAGTGCTTCCACATATAGTAGACCTTGGCTGTCCCTCTAGGAATACCCCTGGTGTATGCTGCAACCAAATTATTTCCTATCCTGTGATTAATCAATTTATTTCTGATTCTAAAATTATATGGAAATAATAAGCAACTTAACATGTTTGACCCAAAGACTTTTTTTAAAGGTGAATGGAGACAGCTACCATGGTTTTGTAAAATAATCACTTTTTTCAAATAATTGCAAATAATTTAGTATCACTAAAAATTTAACCTAAGGTAAGCAACCTGATGAACAATGACCCACTGAAAAGAACAGAGCTGATGAGCTTCATTTTCTTCTGAACCATGACCTGGAGAAATCCAATGGAATTCAGTGTTTTATCCCACAATCCAAGATTGTAGAAATAGTGTATCACTGCAGCTCTGTCCATGTGTAGCAATACATTTTGGAAGAAACAAATAGTATAGTGAAAGGGTGTGTGTGATTTTAAAAGATGTCGTTTTTTTTTTTTTTTAGGCATAATCCATGATATAATGAATAAAGCACAATTTATTCAACATCTAAAATCATCATAAGAACATCAATTACAAATAATTGTAAGAAAAATAAAGGATAAAAACAATCCAAATCTCAAGTCTTTTTAGAGGCCCCAGGTATGAGGGGCTCATGTGCAGTAAAGATGTCTTGCTGATAGAAATGGTTACATAAAAAGTGCAAAACCTGACAATTCAAACTTTCAGTTGAAGAGTTACATTATGTTTGTTTGTACACATTTCACCATCGTGGATTGTCTTGTAAATTGATTTGTGTGTTCTTTTGCAAGGAACCATGTCTGTGGTGAAGTTGGAGGAATGTCGAGAGCGAATTTGCAAAGAACTTGACAAAACAGTGGACTTCTGGCTGAAATACTCTCACGACACTGTGCACGGGTACTGTGGTTACTTGCATTCAGTTTGATGTTGAATTTCTTTTTAGTTGAGTTCATTACAGTCCCCATTAGCTGCTGTATTCCTGCGGTCCACTAAAACTTAATATCTCACAATGGAATCCAAGCATCAACCCCTGGGTTTTAACGGAGCTGTATGTAAGAATTATGTTTCAAGTAATCATAACGTGGCCCTGAATGTCATCCGACATTAAGGAATCATGTTCATTTCAAATACTGATATCACTGACAGTAGTAGTCCAGGCAGAGTATGTGCATTTGAAAATCTAAGTGGCAGCCCACAAGTAATGTTTACATTGTCATTTTATGTTTTGGCCTGATGCTCCACCCATTACCTATCTCCCAATCACAAAGTCAGTAGCGTTTTGGCATCCAGGTTGCCAGTTCTCACTGAGCTGTAGCTTGGAACATGTCTGATCACAAATGTCTGACGTTACTCAACCTTAAAGGCCTCTTATTATTCCCAAATATGTCGTGACAAAGTGAGAAACAGAACAAGGATATGTATAGAAGACACTTTTGAAATATGGAGACTGCTGAAAGTGGAGACTTAATTTTAAGACTGATGCCGGCTCTCCCGTGGTCTCCTGTGGCATGTTGTCTCACTGCCTGGTAAGAACCACTGAGAGCTGGGCCCAGTCCTGCAGTCTAACCATGCCAGAGCCACGGTCCCCTCACCCAGGCCCAGTCTTTTTACCCGGGCCACGGTCTCTTCACCCAGTGGCTCTCATTGGGTGGTGAGACTGTGGCCCGGGGTCATGGTATAGGGCCGCGGTATAGGGTTTCCCTGTACATTCATCCAAACAGAACACTTTATTCTGAGGTTTGGGCACCGATAAGGGGGTAAACATGACAACAGAGAGTATAACAGAGGCACAGAAGCTGGGTCAGATGTTCGAAGTGTGTTGGAAGTTTGTTGTCGTTTTGTTGTGTGTGTCGATTTGTTTATGTTTTGTTTGATTGCTGTTGTTCGCTTTGTCTTATTGTTTAATACATTGTGTATTAATTTTGTGTTGCCTTCAAGGATGTATGTATGTATTTATTTTTTACTTTTCTGGTTTGTCAGTATAGGTGTGTATGTATGTGTATGTGCATGTGAAGATAAGTGAGGTTAACTGATCCAAGGGACCTGATTTTTCATATATTATGCTGATAGGAAGCTAAATGATAGACTGTTGTGTGGAGAAGGGGTGGGATTAAATACGTTATACTTCCTCCCTCTCCTTTTCGAATGTGCAAATAAAGTCATATTTTCTTTTCATGTATATGTTTTTGTTTGTTTGGTTTTCTTATAATCTTTCGTTTATAAGGACAAAGTAGGATTATTTTGTTTTGTTGCATATTTGAAATAAACTACTCTAAACTAAGTTTCACTTTTGATTTTCAGTAGTTACGGAACCCCCACCCCCACCCCACACACACACTGGTCTCCTTCACTGTACCAAAAATGTCATGAACTGAAGACCCCTGTACCAAAAACGTACCAAACCTACATTTTTCGGTACCATTACACCCCTATTTGAAAAGATTAGTTACATTATGGCATTATAAAAAGTTTACAAACAAATAATCAGTTCTTGATAATGACTAATTTGAACATTTATGTCATGATATTTCATGATGAATATCAGCACTATACCAACATAAAGGATAGACTGCCGTTACCCTGATGGCATAAACAGAAATCTATTGTTGAGGACACCGTCTGGTTGGGTTAAGATGGTTCTGGCTATCTGCACCTCTGCTTCTTCCACAAAGAATTCAGGTATTTTAGTTGGACTCTAATGACGCTGCTGAGACTGCTCTTGTCTGTCACAGACAGCCCTTTATAGAAAAGCAAAAGACTACATAAATTGGTTTATAAATGCTAAGAGTTCAGCTTCTGCAGTCGGTGGATTCTTTGTTGACCTCTTTTTACCAGTGGCTCAGTGTTTTTGTCAAACCTGAGCTGAGTACATACTGCTGAATCATCCAAATGTTTTGACCTCTGTTTGAAACAATTCTGTGTTCTTATGATGCATATGTCTTGTTTCTTCAGAGGCTTTTTCACTTGTGTTGGGAGAGATGGAAAGGTGTACGATGAGCTGAAGTATGTGTGGTTGCAGGGCAGGCAGGTAAGCATGTAACGTGTCATGCCTTCTTGTCTCCAGAACAAATAAGTACTTCTTCAGATGGTATTTGACTGTAATGGCTCATCTCTTCCATAGGTATGGATGTATTGTCGTCTTTACAGAACCATGGATCGCTTCCACAAACCAGAAATTCTTGAAGCTGCAAAAGCTGGTGTGTGAGAATAGAAAATCTTCAGGAGCTGCTGTTTGGTTTTTTTGTAATTAATAAAAAAGCATTTTTTAGCTTAGGCTAGTACAGGACGGTGTGTTCTAGGCATGAATATAATTAGTGGATGAGGGAACAATGGCATTCCGCACTGGTTTCTAAACTTCAGTTTTGATGCTAGAACCTTGCATTTTGGCCATCGCCATGTTGGAACTGGAACATAGAACTGACTATATTTACTCAAAAGTTGTTGAGCTTTGGGAGTATTATAGGACAAAATCATCTACAAGGGGTGAAGGGTGAGCTAATGCAAAACATAGTTTACTGGCTTGGTAAGATGGTAACTGTCATCAAGCTTTGCTTAACCAAGTCAACAGGTGGTTGAAAACTTCAGCAATGACACAGTCAAAAGATTTTCTCGTGCATATGTTTCTTAATGTTTACCTTTTTATCTTGTCAGTAAGGTAGTGATTTTTACAATAGTAAAAAAAATGTTAGATTTGATTAGTATTTCCTGCATTCTCTAATTACATCACGGCTCAGAGTATAATATATAGTACTTATTCCAGCTAAAACAAAAATGTTTCAGGGGTTTGATGTTTTTAACAAATTTTACTCACTCTATTGATTATTTTACATTTTAAATATTCTACCCCTACATGTCTGCAAAATGTTTGTCATGTTATGAGAATTTTCATCTTTTGTCTTTTATGCTGTTTTTTTGTCTTGTTCTGTCTTTTACATCCGTGTCATCCGTTAATCCAGCCTTGATCCAAATAGCATCTGCCTAGGTTATTGACAAATCAAAAACTAATACTTGCATTAATCAATTTAAAAAACATTATTTGCAGCCTTACCCACATACAGATTGTCATGATAGATTGCATGTTGAGGCGGATCTAAATGTTCATCTGATTAAGTTTCCGTTCCTTAATCTGTGCAGCAGATGTTGTTAGAGTTTGCTGATTTATTGATGACTCATGATAGTGCTTGCTCGTTGCTGTTCATGTTTTGTTACAGTACAGGCTGTAGGTCTTAAAATGTTGGCTAATTGAAGTATTACTTGGGTTCTGCAGCTGTCACTTAGCCTACTTGTTAGCCCAGCCAACAATAATTAGTGTGTTCAGCCATTATGGCATTATGTAACAACTGTCCAGGGCTACTTCTCTTGCATAGTAGAAAGGATGTTTGCCACTAACTAATTGGATTACATTGTGGAGGCTTCGTCTACCTGTTTATAGTCAATGAAAGTACACCTTGTTCTGTGAAAAAGCCAAATTGTTACATAACAACTCTAGTTTTTCTTTCCCCCCCCCTTCAATTATCATTGTTCTTGAAATAAGTTTTTTGAAATACATATTGAGGGCAAGAAGGAAATTGGGCAATACAAAAAACTAAGTAAGAAATTAAGCAGCTTAGGTTTTCACTTCTGGGTCTGATCAAGCGGTAATACATGGACACATTTCATGTTCTGCAGTCTTTGTCATGTAAGCAGAGTAACTTATATGCATGTATTACACATATTTGAGTAGGTATTTATAAGCACTTTAACATTATGAAGCTATAAAAAAATTTGGGGAGATAAAATCTTTAGGTGGAAAATGTCAAATTACTGCTCTGTAACACATGGATTTGAAACAGACATCAATTTTTTAAGCTTTACTCAATCATTCAAAACATGCAGTTTTCAACAGAAACTGATATCAGTTAGGACAAAACCTTTTAGATATTATGTTCATCTATGCTGAAAATATATATTGGAGTAAAATATTGAAACGTCTCTGTTTTATTGACATGAGAATGTGGTAACACGTAGACAGGCTACCATAGTAACACGTGGATGACTCTTTACAATTGTATGCATCACCCAAAATGTTGACTTATTTTTTAGAACAACAAAGCCAGACAGTGCTATTTACAACTTGTGGTGGTCCATACTGATATAGGTAAATTACAAACAAAGAGTAATTTCTCGGTAAAAATTCACAGATAGTCTTTTTAAATGTGACCAGTGTATGAATTCACAAATTTCATCATTCAGAATTTTCATTTCTCAAAGTAATAGACAGTCTTTTGCATGTCTTTTTGTTAATTTAATGCAGCCTTGCAGAAAGTTCAGAACTTCTCCTGTACTGTGTAAGTGGTATTTTAAAAAGGATAACAGTTCCATAAAATAGAGATCTTTAGCTAAAAAATGAACCCACTTGATAAATGATATGTGCAAATTTACTTTTACATGTTCACTTTAACTTGATTGGACCCTTCTGTTACTTCTTCATATACACTATCATGAATCTAAGATTTTTTTTGTTTATCCCATTTGCATTTTAGGAGGGATATTCCTAAGAAAGTTTGCTCGCATTATGGGCAGCAGTGGCCAGTGGAAGTGTGCCTTCTGTTTAACTAGGGAAGGGAAAGCAGTCAAAATTCAGAGGACCATATTCAGTGAGTGTTTCTACGTCATGGCAATGGATGAACTGAGCAGAGCTACCGGTGACAAGGATATGCAGGTATATACACTACTGTGTTCCCCATTACTAATGTACACTGTGTCCACCCACCATAATCTGTTCTGCTCTGCCACCTTCTAAGTGAACTGAAAATATTCTGGCAAGCAGAGTAACTAACTAATAGGTTGTTTGGAACAGCACAAAGTGCAGGTGGAGGCCTCGGGTTTGAATCTTGTTGTTTTACTCAATCAGTTTGAGTCCTTGTGTTTCTCCCTATTTCCCCCCTTCTCCCCCAATCTCTCTCTGTCTCTCTCTTTCTCTTCTTTTAACCCTCTCTCTTTTAACTGCAACTGGTCAAGGCAGATGACCATCCTCCAGAGCCTGTGTTTGTCTCAAGTGTTTGCTCCTGGAGGATTCTGTTGGGTGTCAGTAAATTGGCCTAAGAGTCTGATTTCAACCAACCCTATATGTTAAAGGTGGGGTAGGAGATCTTGGAAAAACAGTTCGAGCAAGCTACATTTGGAAAATACACAATTCAAAAGTCCAGACCCCTTTCTTCAGACATCCCCCAAAGGCATGCCTCCAGAGTACTGGTACGCGCAGTACTTGTTTCTGAGGGTTCATGAGTGCTGCACAGCATCAGTTAGCCTGACCCTGGCTCCAACTCCGGCCCTGGTTCCAGCTCCAGCCCCAGCCTGGCCCACCTACCTCATTCAGTCTCCTCCAAACTAAAATTTACTAAAAATTTTTATTTTTGTGTTAGAGTATTTCATTAATTGGTTGCAGTCAGGGTGTGAAGGGGATTTTAAGCAGTATATTAAAAAAATACTCTAGGAAAACATCTCCCTCCCCACCTTTAAGGGTCATGAGATAACTTTTGTTATGATGTGGCACCATATAAATAAAATTTGATTGATTGATTGATTGAATTTAAGAAACTACAATTTTTTTCTGTTTTTTTTTTTTTTAATTTAATCCCAGCACTTGGTGTAATTGAGGGGGAACATACAAGAAATGTAATACCAGAAAAATGGCTTGGGGCTGAGGAGAAGCCCCAAGTCAGGAGAACTAATGCAGTACTCTGCATGACTATGGACAGAAAAAAGCATTCTAACCTTGTATAAGCATATTGAAACAATGCCACAGTTAATGAGTGCTATAATCAAAACTGAAGGTGGCCCAATGAAATATTACTTTTAGGCTCAGTAGTGTACAGTGTAGTCAAGTAAAAAGTAAATATTTTCACCTGGTGTGTTGTGGAAAAGCACATTTTGACAGTTTTGGTAGAAAAGAAGTGCTCTGTAGCTGTGAGCCAATAGTCTTAGCACCTAACAGCATACCAGCCTATCACAGCAGGCATCCTTCTGGCAAATTCATTCTAACATCAAATGTGATTTATGCACTTCTTGAAATTCAGTGTGCTGTGTCTGAATGATTTCAGAGTTTAGCAAAGAAAAACCTGATGTCTTTAATTTCTATCCTACTTGCAGAGATACATACATTTGTGTTTATTCTGACAGCAAACTGAACAGTTAAAATCTATGCACTTCATGCTCAAACATACTCATCTTAATACATGTTTTCTTGTTCTGTTGTTAGTTGGAGGCCGAGCAGATGATGGAGCAGCTCATCTACTGGGTTCAGGTGGACTCTTCAGGCCTGGGCCGCCCCCATCTGCCAGGAGATGTTCCCATCAATAGCATGGCTGTTCCCATGATGCTGCTGTGTCTCGTGCAGCAGATCATTGAAGGACGGGGTCACGAGGTGGCTGAGAAGTACAGGGACCTGGGCAACTGGTGTGTACAACAGATTCTCCAGCATGTGCAGGTATGGATGTCCTGAATGTCTGCAAACACCATTACTGTATGAGTGACTTTTATTTTTATTGTATATAAGGGTGAAGACACACCAACCTGACTGTCGCCAGAAAAGGTAGCCTGACTGATCTGTCGGCGCCAGTCTCCCCGACATGGTCAAAAAAGTGTGAAGAACACACCAAATCGACTACCGACCCGAACGTACAGTTTGCGCTTGCACAAGATGTAAACTCAGAAATGACAGAACATCCCTGTAGACCAAAACCCAGAGCTCACTGTCATCAGTCGTTGTCAGCAGAGAGTTTTGAGTGCTCAAGAAGGGTTGTTGTTGTACTTGTTGAGTGGATGGCTAGTAATAAGAAGATACTGGTGTTGCCAGCTCTCGGACTTCTTCCTGTGGAGGAAGAAAGATGTCACAGGCGAAAACCAAGGAGACATCACACTATGCTAACAATGCTAACAGTGTTCACTTCATGGAATGAATGAAGTCCATAGGCAACACTGAGTGGCACTCATTCAGATACAATACAAGCAGTTAATGGCCAATTATATATGACAATAATAGTGTGAAGTACCTTGGCATAGCTGTATTCACATGGAAACTTCTCGTTCACTGATTCACTAGTCAAGGGCTATCCCTCCACCAATCAGATTAGTCTGGCTGAACAACAGGTAGTGGTTGATTACACATATTGAATTGGCCAAAAAGACTTGCAATGGCATTAATGATGGCTGATTGAACATAACACACCAAGCAGACTCATGTCACCGACCTCACCAGGTTGCCTGATGACATCCGACACCGAAAATCGGGTTGGTGTGTCTTCACCTTAACAGTACTATCAAGACTCTTTTATGCGATACTTCACTGAAACCTTCTAACCTTCTTCTGTACTCCTGCTTATCTCTCAGAATATTTACTGTCAGAGTAACATGCTCTTTTTCCTAGTACAGCTAGCTTCAATGCCTTTTTTGGGGACTGAAGCTTTGCCACTAATTAATGATGAATATTCAAAACTTTGAGCAGGGGGAAATAGTAGTGGGGAAATAGTTACTCTTAAGAGCACTAGCGATAAATGTCAATTACTTTGTCCAGCAGGTCTAAGTCAGCAATAGGGCATCAGTGTAATAATCTTTTCACACCTGTCTTTGTCAACTCATAAGCATGCATTCATCCCCTCACTACAGTGTACACAGACATGGTATCATAGCTTTGATGATGTAACATACATTTAAATTACACATAACATGATAAGATGAACAGGGAATATGATAAAACAGAACATAGACTGTGATGAACCACAACCATAATAGCAGCAGTAACAGACAGCATTGGCGGATCCAGAAAAAATGGAAGGGACGCAGCACAGGAGAATAGTGGGGTCCAGGGTCGGAGCCCCGGTGGGGAGTTAAGGAGGCGAAGCAAAGTAAAATTAAGATTATAAATGCTTCAAATCGCATAAAACTACATATATATTTTTTAATTACCATACAATAATAAAATAAATACAATTTAACCTCATTAATGTAACCACTTTTGGAACCAAAGGAAAGAGTTGGCTTTAATAAGGTTGGCCTCAGTTATGGCATTGAATTTCATTGCATTCCCAGTAATTTAAAATTAGAAACAATGAGATACAGTAGAGGCATAGGCCTGTGTTTGCAACTTTGTTGTGATTCATTCAATCACTGGCTGCATTCCGTGGCAATTTCAAGATAGAGTAGAAGTTATATAGAGTTAATGAGTTATATAGTTCCCACTGTCTAATAATACATTACATACCTTCTGTGGCTGCCCGTTGGTTTTTCTGGCATGCAGACCCAAATGCTGCTTGAATAGACCATTGTCTCTTCTTGAGTGGACTTCAGCCTAGTTTAGATTTAACTCCATTTACCACATAGACTCTCATTCAAATCCTGGCAGGAACACATTTTTTTTCAACATTCTACAACTTCTAACAGGTAGGGGCACGCTGGTAGGTAAATCTGCCATTGAGACAGTTACAGTTTTGCTAGTTACAGTGAACAAACTAAATACTTCTAGTGCCTTACAGACTCTAAAATAAAATTGCTAGCTGAACCCCATTAATGCTAATGATGCAGCACTCTCTATACAACTTCACGGCTATGTCCACTTTGAGTGATATTGGTTGCTGGGTGAAAGACAACTCTGCTATTTTAATAAAGGTAGATTATAAGACGATGCAGGACTTGGTCAAATTATAAGCCATTTTGAGAAAGACTAATTGCTAACAACTTCTCCATGACAAATTAATTGCCTACAACTATTTGGTAAAAAAGTCCAATAGATGAATATAACAATTCAAAATGTCACATATTCAAAGAGTTGAACATATGGGGTCAGGTTGTTATACAGTTTAATTAATTCCCCGTGTGCTTGCATGTAATGCAAGGCACAGGGGCCTATTGTTCGTCATATTTATTATTATTATTATTATTATTATTATTATTATTGTTATTATTATTATTATTATTATTATACAAAACACTTTGAAAAAAATGCAGCCCACACCGTTGGAAATACACCACAACATGTAATTGAAAAAATGTGCGGTTTGGTCTCGAAAGA
>JAPQRP010050146.1:0-11130 GCA_037367295.1 Apogon hyalosoma
AATTTAGGATTTTAATAACTATATTTGATATATATATATATATATATATATATATATATTTAGAGAGAGAGAGAGAGAGAGAGCTTTATATACGGTCGCAGAAAAAAAAATTATTCGACCACCCTTGTTTTCTTCAATTTCTTGTTCATTTTAGTGCCTGGTCCAACTAAAGGTACATTTATTTGGACAAATATAATGATACCAAAAAAAATAGTTCATAGTAGTTTAATTTCAGAGCTGATATCTATCCATTTTCCACGTTTTCTTGATAATAACCAAGATCATTTCAGTTCTTCCATCAATATCTATATCACTGTACTGACAAAAACAGTGCTTTTATTCATTCCTTGTTTTCTTTTCTGTCTTTTAGTCACATGACACACACAGGAGTTAGCACTTGATGCATAACCATTGTTGTTGATGACTTTTGATGGTCTAATAATTTTTTCCGTAACTATATTTAGATATATAATATTTGAATATGTGTCTTTTTCTGTTGTATAGATAATGTCTTTCTTGCTACATTTTATAATAAATGAGCGACTGTAACTCCCAATAATTTCCCCCTGAGATTCATAAAGTAGTCTGATCCTGATGATTATTCAACACCACACTACTCTGTAAATGAAGACGTCAAGATTCACTAATTTCATACATTCACTGGCCACGTTATTAGGCAAAAATATCTGTCTCTGAATACATTTACGCATGTAGACATGGTCAAGACGATCTGCTGCAGAGCAAACCCAGCATCAGAATGGGGATGAAAGACGGTTAAAGTGACTTTGAACGTATCAGGGTTATTGGTGCTTGACGCTGGCCTGAGTATCTCACAAGCTGCTGATCTACTGGGCTTTTCATGCAGAACCATCTCTAGAGTTTACAGAGAATGGTCTGAAAAAAAAAGGAGATATCCAGTGAGTGGCAGGTCTGTGGGCTAAAACGCTTTGTTGATGCCAGAGGTCAGAGGAGAATGGTCATACTGGTGGATAGAAAGAACTGGTTACAAGTGAGGCATGAAGGAGAGCATCTCTGAACGCACAACATGTCAAAGCAAAGCCGATGGGCTACAGGGGCAGAATATACACTCATCAGCAGTGTTGTGCAGTAACTGTAATCCATTACAGATTACTAGTTACTGTTATTTAAAAGTAATTCCTTACCTTAGAATATTACTCTCAGAATTGTAATGCGTTACATGACTCCTGTATGACTTTTGAGTTACATACAGACTCTCATCATAAATGCCCCCCCAACACCAGAGATAGGAGAGCCTTGGGATGCATTAATTTGCGCCCGGAAGTACATGTGGACGGATAGCTCAGTGAATAACACTACAGTCTGTGCTGTTTGAATCCCAGCAGGAACACTTGCAGTTTTTTCAGCATTTTACAAATTCAAACGGGGGGCGTGGCACCGAGGACGCCGGTAGATAAATCCACAATTGATAAAGAATTCTAACTGGTCATAGAAACGTTAACTTACCTTGTCATTGCTGATCACAGGGGTCACGCTAATGCTAACTAGCTTCTGTAAAGCAGGGTTAGGGTTAGTAATGAGCGTACGTCCGTGTGGACAATGGACTGTCTTCTGCCGTCCTCACCCATTGGCTGAAGACGAACAGGAAATAGAACTTTACTGATGCATTTTTGGTTCCTTAAGCTCTCATGGTCTTGCTAATTTTTTTTTTTTTTTCATTTGAGCAATTAAATTATGGGCGAAAAGTGTGTTGTAACGTAATTGCTATTGAACATGTACCGAGTAAAATATTACTGAAAATTGATTAGTAATACCTTACACTACTGCGTTACAGCAAAAAGTAATCTGTTACTGTAATGCATTACTTTTGTTGCGCGTTACTCCCAATACTGCTCATCAGCCACTTTGTTCGGTACATCCAGTACCAGTAAGGTGAACCTGATACAGCAGATATTCCATTTAACCAAAAGAAACTGTTTTTTGTCAAAATCCCTCACATACATGAGTCTGGACACACATGGAAACAAACAACGCATGCGATTTCCTTTTCGATGTTGGCACCAAGTCAGTGGCATTAGTACGGTCTACAATTACCCTGTGGTTCAGCTTTACTGCTCTGCTGACTAAACGTGGTGCCAAATCATGCTTGTATGCTCTGAGCTTCTGAAATCAAGCATCAAGTGTTTTGCTGCGGTGTGTCAACTAACACTTGAAGGAACTGGACGCTCTCCAGCACAAAGAAAAGCACCTTCCTGTACACTGCGAGCAAGCAAATATAATCTGAGCAGCAACTGCAGAATAATTTAACTTTCATTCATAGAAATCCCTGCAGCCTTACGCTGTGATGTAGGTGTATACTTTTATTTCTAGCATGAGCGGCTGTGCCTACACAAGAATCTCAAAAAGCTGTGAGTGTTGGCTTGTGAATGGCTCCAAAAGACGAGATGTGAGACCTAACCAAATGTGCACACTGTACCCGTATGCACATCTGTGAGTAATAAGCACATTATCAATATATTATGCAAAACTGTCCTGGTAGGAGCGTCCATTTATTCTGCCATTATGAAACTGTTACTCAAGCGGTGACAACCCGTCATAACTCGATCTGTGGGGGTGAGGAGCAGCAGCCTGATCCGCCCATGGGGATGTTTTATTCACTTCAAATCTTCATGACATTAGTCCTTTCTGCTTCTCTTCATGCTGCTATTTATTTGACAGTGCGTCATTTCACCTTACACATATGCAGAGAGTGATTAAATTTCCCCAGCTCCCTTGGTGTGGTGGTGGTGGGGGGTTGTATGGGATTTGAGAAATTTGGAAGCTTTACTGTGCTGCATCAGGTTTCTGGTGTATGTGTGTGTTTCTCTCAGAATCATGCACCCACACTCCGACAGACTTACCTACACACACACACACACACACACACACACACACACACACACACACACACACACACGCATAGAGGAACACAAATCCTTCTCGGTCCTTCCAGCCAAATTAGTACGTTCTTTCATTCCTGGATGCAGATGTCTCTGAGTGAAATACCTGTGGAAAATCGCCATGATTGGGTTCATTATGTTGCCTGCAGTTAGCAAGGATGGAAATGAGTTTGGTATTTTGGGCTGAGAAAATAAAAACTCCCCTCTTTTAAAAGAAAACATCAGCTTGTTAGACTGAAGGAAACGCCGCTGCCTGCCTGTTTTGGTTTGTCGTCGCACTGCTTGATGAGGGGCTATGAATAAATTTTCTTAGATAACAGTGAGCTGGGTCTTAATTGTCCCAGTCCATTCTAAATTACAATATGAATATCTACTTGTCTCCCGCATTATGATATGAATCAATCTTTGGTTTGCCTAATATCCGTCCTTTCTTCGCTCGTCTGCATCACTTCTCTCCTCTTTTATCAGCTTTTCCCTTGCGTCTTTGGGAAGCAGAGCCGCGGTGGGAGTCAGTGGTCATCATGATCATCCTTTTTTTTTTTATCTCTCATCCCTCCTCACACTTTCCTTCGCACCGGAGGATATAACAGACATGTCGAGAATTAAGGTATAGAGTGTCAGTGCATGGAGACTATCAATGAGACACTGACATCGCTAGCTGAGAATTATTAATGAACGAGGCACATTTATGAATACTTAAGGATGAGGTTGTGAATGAAACAGTTTTTTCTCTTTAACTGCAAAAAAAAAAAAAACATCCCTCATTATGCATGCATGTACCCTGAGGGGATGCTCAATACACCTTTACCTTGTAATTTCCCTCTTGTTATTTCTAAATTAGTTTCCCTTTACATCGTCTCTGTTCTAATCTCCTCATCCGGTGGTGTGACAGATGGGGTCCAGCCTTTCTCTTGCAGCTCAGACTAATGATCTGACCGACGAGTCGCTGGTGGCCTGTTTGGTAATGTCAGCCCGGTTCAAACCCAGATACTAGCGGAAAAGGTGGAATAAATAGCCACGGAAAAGTCTTAGAGGTATTAATTATTGTTAGAAGAATGTGTGTTTCCCTCCCTCATCCATCTCGACCTGTTTAACTGACCCACTTCTAAGGCTACCTGACTAGATCAGAGCAGATTTTCAGGAGGGTTTTTTTCTTCTTTTGTTTTGTTTTTATATGTGTTCACTTGTTAAAAGTGCCTTACTTCACCTTGTGGTTTGCTTCCATCAGAGACTCACTTTGGGGCAAAACACTTCACTCTGAGTCTCCTGTTCCTGCATATTACTGCAAACAGAAAGGAGGTCAATAAGTCGCAAAACTAGACCTAGATAAGTCGTGCTGCTGTGAAAACTGTCGTACGGCACAGAAGCTGCTACAGTTATTACATACAGCCCTGATTCCAAAAAAGTTGGGACGTGATGTAAAATGGAACATGAATGCAATGAGACCATAGAGAAAATGCACTGTTTTAAGAAAAAAAAGTACAATTTTTTATGTTTTAAAAAATGTTGACGTGGGGGTAACAAAAAATTGGAATGACACAGATTACTAAAAAAACACCTGGAGGAACATTTTGCAAAAATGTTGGCTATTTGGCAGCAGGGCAGTACCATGGTATGAGAATGTTAGAGGCAGAGGTTCACCGATGTACCAAAAATCTTGTGTAATTTAAATCTGGTTGTACTTGTTGCAATGACAATAAAGATATTTTTGTTGTATTCTAAAACTGCATTGACAAATTATGGAACAATCTCAGAATAATGGTCTTTGTTTATACATAATGTTGTCAAAATTCACTGTTGTATCCCAATCCCAACTTTTTTTTTTTTTTTGGAGTTGACAGATTAACAATCAGTCATGTATGTAATGTCATATGCATGTTGTGTCATATTTCCATCAGTATTTCCACAGTGTTTTATCTACTGTTCATCTATTAACATATGTGCTTGTTTAAAAATCTAAAAAAAAAAAAACAGAAAAAAAGAAAAGACAAGAAAAAGAAATTGAATATGTTCTGATAATCAGTAGCTCCTCTACTTCTTAACACATCTATGTGTGAGGAAACTATTATTTAGCATTTACCACTATAGTAGCATATAAATAACAGTCCCTCCAGAAAAATGTGGGCAAAAATCCTTGATTAGGCGATGGAATATGTGGGTTTTTTTTTATGTGATTTTAGTTGCAAAAAATGCACAAAGTTGCAAAAATATGTGGGAACTGGAAAAACCTGTGAAACGAGGGAGGGGCTCATGGCAGCGCCCACGGCACGTTGAGGACAGTAACTGCAGATAGATACGTGCTTTCACGTCACATATTACAGCACTATCCGTGTCAAGTTACAATGTAATATTCTTAAACTTTATGCAGAAAAATACAGGGATTATGAAATCATGTGAGCCCCGCATATTTTGCGTATTTTGTGGAAGGAACCACTACTACCCACCTTTGTGCAATGGGTGCATGATTTACGTTTCTTTTTAAAGTTGGAAAAGATTAAGTTTTCTGTTTGTGGACAAATTAATTTGTTTTTGTCAACAATGGGATCCTTTTTTCTCTACTGTCAATAAGAGTGTCCTGCTGTCTCCTATGTCCTCTTGACGGAGAAATTTATTGTTAGTGTAGATTATATTAATGCCCAATCAGCCCTGAGCATCGTAAAGAGGAGTTGATAATTGGATTTATTTTGTTGTTGGTGGTGTTTTTTGTTGTGTTTTTTTTTTGTGTGTTTGTTTACTAGATCTGTAGGTTTGTTGTATATTTTTTTTTGTATTGCGTCTGTGTGGTTCTTTATGCCTAAGTACATGTTTGTGTAAATATATATTTTTAAAAAAATGCTATTATTGCGGTGAATATGTGGCCTTTTTGAAAAAATGCAGACCCCCACGTAATGATAGATAGATAGATAGATAGATAGATAGATAGATAGATAGATAGATAGATAGATAGATAGATAGATAGATAGATAGATTCTGCAGCTTTGCATACAGCACAAGAAGACAAAAAACAGACAGAACAAAAACAAAAACAGGCAGGTTCGTAGCCAGGTTGATGTTAAGGTTAGTATGTACTCTAAAAAAGCTTGCTCAAAGAATTTACCCTAAAAAAATAATAATAATAATAATAAAAAAAAAAACTCCTTTACAATACTGTAAATGTAAGACTTCTAAATTAAAAATCTGTAGAAAAACCAAATGTGTTGTCAAAGCACAGTATTGACATATTTTACACATTCCAGGGCACAGTGATTGAAAGTGAAACAGTGATTTAAAGTGATCTAAGCTGATTTGACAAGTAGGTAAGCGCCATCTGCTTAATTATGCATTGAATTATGCGATCGCAGAATCACGTTTTTCTGGAGGGACTAAAAGAAGCAGAAAAAGACACTTTTTCACCGTTAATTAGTTATTTCACAGACGCTTCATTGTGAACTAAACTGTCTTGTAAGTGAAAGCCCTACAGATGTCAGACACCCAGGATGAAACTAAAGGCCCAGTAGATGGATGGACACTCACCGAGGAGGTAGAGGAGAAGCAGTAGCTCGGAGCAGGTTCTGTAATTGGCTGCTCTATTTATGATCTCCACACTTGTGCAGCAGCAACATGTTAGTGTCGGGGGAATGTCGGTGCAACGTGCACATTTCTCCTCTCCTCCTGATACCTCTGTATTGATGAAACCACTTGAGACGAGCCGGTACTTGTAGTAACTGTACACCAAGACTTTGAAGGCAGTCACACAGAAATCACTAGAGATCGCAAAGCAGAACGTATCTTGTATTATTCTGCGTACACTATTTCCTTCTCTTGGCTGTTTTTATTTTGTTCAGTTCTGTTGTATTCTCTGTGCATTTCATTCAATTGTGGTTCAGATTTATGTGAACAAATGGGTACATAAATAAAAAGTCAGTTGTTGCTATCGCTTCAAATCAAGTCAAGTCAATTATAATCACACGTCGCAATCGCAAATGTGGCTCAAGGAACGCCTCTCTGGGGATGGGAATCGATAAGAATTTAACGATTCCATTATTTGGTTATCGATTATCATTGGGTGAGGGAATAAAAGAGTACAAACAAATGTCATCTGTCTTTTATATTTCCATCTCTGCACAGAAAATATAACATATACAGTAGGCCCGTTTTTTTTTTTTTTTTTTTTGGGGGGGGCCCCCGTACACTTAAACTGAAACTTAAGACATTTTACTAATTTCTCTATGTCTCCTGTTGTTATGCACCTCATTTTTCTTTTCCCTACCTTTGGAAACTTCTATTTGAGGGGGCAGGATGTTTGTTACCCCCACCAGAGCCGGGCCTGAATAATGCCCTGGTTTTTGCTCTGCCGCTAGATTCACAAGCGTCGCTAAGAAGCATATCAAACACATGACATTCCCGTAAAAGAACGTTATGCTGTGTGGACAAATGTTCGAGCATACTGGAGGGATTTCCCCCTTTTGAAGAGATGGAAGCTTTGACAGTGTTCCAAGTGGCCCTGGTGTCATCTTTTTGGAGCGTTTCTGCCTCAACGCCACGTTGGCTACGTTCTGACCTAAACAATGCAGCGTGCATGTGACGTCATGACGCACGCGCAATGAAGGCGGAATCGATAAACAGAATCGTTAAGCAGGCAGGCAAACAATTCCGAGGAATGGAGCTAATGTGAACCGGTTCTCGATTCCCATCCCTACGCCTCTCTTTGGGTTTTTCCAGACAACATTTCATTTTTAACACACAGCATAAAGAACAGAAACATGCAAAATACACTGTTGCCTGTGAAGTTGGAGTAACATATTTTTAGCTCTTCTCATGAAATCATTGTGACAGTTGGATTTTTCCCTGATAGATAAAGTGTAACTGGTAATCACTGAACGAGGCCACAGATGATTACTGATGTGTATGAATAGAAATCCATTTCCTGAGGGCTCCGTCCAAAGGATCAGTAAAGTTCGATCTAATCTAAACTAAAATAAAAAGTGGAATGTGTCTGAAAACAACATCGTTTCAACTTAATGGGAAACAATGTTCTTACGCATGAGTGTTTAACATTAGTATTTACACTGGAAGCATTGCACATTTGCGACACATTTGATTAATTAAGAGGCCAGAATTGATTTGTGACAGGTTATTCTTTAGAAAACGTAAAAAGTTCCGAATCATCCCGAGCTCTTGTGTACTACAGATGTCATCAGTTCCTTCAGGCAGATAAAGAGTGGCTCCTGAATCCGATTCATACTGACATTAACGGTACATACTGTAGGTGTCCCAGTATGCTACTGGCAGGCCATTACTCGTGTCCTTGTCTTTTTTGTGCCCTTTTTCCTGCAAAACGCAGTGGATGTGATATCTGTAACTTTTATGTATCAGGCTTTATGAGAACCCCCCCCCTTCCTCCCCCCAACAAAGGTTGAAAATACATATTGCCATGTGATTAATTTGCATGTGAAAAATGGCATAGATGAGTTAAGACTTTAATGGAGGAAAAAAATTAAGAACTATTGTATTGAATACGAGGATGGATGGATGGATGGATGGATGGATGGATGGATGGATGGATGGACGGCCAGACGGACGGACGGATGGACGGATGGATTGACGGATGGACAGATGGATGGATGGACGGATGGATGGATGGACAGAAGAAAGGAAGAAAGGATGATGGATGGACGGCCAGACGGACGGACGGATGGATGGACGGACGGACGGATGGATGGATGGATGGACGGATGGATTGACGGATGGATTGACGGATGGACGACAGATGGATGGATGAGGGATGGATGGACGGACGGATGGATGGATGAGGAATGGATGGACGGACGGACGGATGGTGTATGCAGAACATCGTTGAAGAAATAATGAGCAGCATTTCAGGTACCGTCAGTGGACAGAGAAGGGGGATGGAAAAAAAAAAAAAAAAGGCAGGATCTAAAGACTTGCCTCCTCATTCATCCAGTCAGGGACTAAGACAAAGATGGGAGGGGAGTCAAAGTGATGCTCCGTAAAGCAGAGGACTGGAGGAGGCAGGAAGAGGGAGACAGTTAGAGGAGAGAAGCACCGAGGATTATCCTGATGCAGTGGATGTGAAGATCGTTAGAACATAGAGGAGGCGTCACCTCGTGGACAGGACGCTCAGACACTGATTCTACGAGCAGACTGAGAAGACGCCGGCTCTCCACAGGGATAATCTAGTCTAGGGATGTAAGTGAATGTCGGTGCAGACAGATGAGTTTTAATATGAGAAGCTTCAGCAGGATCTCACATTCTGATGTCAACGGGGAGGTGCAGTCCGGGAAAAGGCCTTGTAAGCTGCCAACTGCTTTTGAATCACAAAAGAACCAGCCCTGTGACGGTTTCTGTTGTGAATGTAAACACACTCTGTTAACATCCACCATGTCACCCTAAGGCTCATTTCAGTCTTAGGGATAGGACTGTGATCAGACCGGTGTGTTTTAGGTTGTTTTTCAGCCACAGGAAATAGAGGATGTTTAACCCAGAAAGACCCAGAGCTACTTTTGTGGCAGTTCCCAGATCATTTTTTCTCTATATTTAACCTTTTTTAAGGGATTTATCGCTGTTTTTTCACTGCCCCGCCCCCCGAAGAGGAGGCAAGAGGTATTGTTTTTGGTTCGGTTTGTTTGTTTGTTTAACACTCTAGCAGCAAAACTATTGGTTGAATTCGTACCAAATTGGGTTTATAGATTGCCAGGGGCTGAGATTAGATTAGATTAGATTAGATTAGATTTTGGGAAAAGTAGATCAAAGTTCAAATTTTTTAGGAATTTTTTACCTCTTTTCTTTCTCCCATTTACTTATAATGGGCAAATTTTGTTTTGGTTTACTTCAAACTTAGCAAAAAAATAGAAGCAATTGATATACTGACATCAGCTATGTTTCTTTTAAAACTCTTCTTCGCTTGTTGTAACATCTATCAACAGTTTTTTTTTTTTTTTTTTTTTTTTTCAATTAACAAGACTCTAGTTGTGGAAAAAGGTTTTTCCATTGCAGTTTTGTGTGATATACCAAAACCATCTCTCGCCAGTGCCGAAACTTTTCACTGAAAAATGAGAGTTTTGGCAAAATTGTAATTTTTCCATCAGGCAAATGTTTATGCACAAATTATACTCGTACAATTTAAGGGTCAATGGGAAAGCGACTAGTAACTGTCGCTGTCACTGCCTTGTAATGCATGTGGAAATTACCAAAATTAGTCACTTGCCCAATAAAGGGTTAACTCAGACTTAATGGCATGCATTCTTTGATTCTTCTATAAATACCTGAAAAAAAAAAAAAAAAAACTATCATTAAAAGTAAATGAAAATGGCTCATTTCCTTTAAAAAACAAAACTTAACCCTGTAAAGCCTGAACCACTGAATCATTGACAGAAAATTCCAGTTCTTTGAAACTGGAGCCTTTATTGGTCCTTCTGAACAACCCAACAATGGTGTTTTCAAATATCAATTTCCATGTATGAATTTCAATTTTGTACCATATTTGATGAATTGGGTCTCAATGCTCAAATATTCTTATTTTTGAACAAACAAAAACATACGATAACACAAACATGTCAAACAAATTGGTAACTCCTTTTCAAAACTGTCAAAGCTCTTCCTCCTTCCTCATTAATGACAGTTTTGTAGTGTCACTGGAAAGGCCTCTGATGAATGAATTCCTCCCCCCGGTGGATTATCCGTGTATTGCATGTATCTAATTGTATACATCAGGTTTTTCAAGAAAAAAAAAAAAATCACACTGATCATGTAGAGGGCTTCAAAAATTAATGTATCAAATATGATACATTTGGCGTTATAGGGTTAAGAACTCACTCAAGCAAAATTAAATTAAATTGACATCAAAAATAATACCAACTCCTGACATGTTTTCTCCGCTACGAAGACTGCAATTTATTTTGAGTTATACACACCTATATACCATTGTGCTGCTGCAAATGACTTACTGGTACAAAAAAAAAAAAAAAAGAATTCCTAGCATAAAAATCGCAATGACAAATAGGCCATTTGCTTCAGTTTGAGGATTGAAAGACTAACATTGTCCCACTACTTTGAAGCTTTTAGAGCTGCAGACGCAGTAAGCACTCACAGGGTCTTATAAGACAGATTGATATTGGTTTTGGCGTTTCATTGAATTTGTTGACATCAGCAACCAGCCTTATCCTGCTATTTCTTTGTGAGAGTAAAATGGGGAGGTGTGTGTGTGGGGGGG